>JARJDX010001883.1:0-12321 GCA_030264735.1 Gymnusa sp. GC000175
CAAAAACGGAATTTCTACAAACAAACATTTTTAGACATTAAATGACATATTGAAAAATTTTCATGGTTTAGTATGTTATTGAGCAATAAATTTTATACATTTGATGAAAATTGTATTAAATTTGACCTGCTGGAAACTCAGAAAATATTAATTAAATTTGAGATCAAAATGTCCAAAAATGGAATTTTTTCAAACAAACATTTTTAGACATTATATGACATATTGAAAAATTTTCATGTTTTAGTATGTTATTAAGCAATAAATTTTATACATTTGATGAAAATTGTATTAAATTTAACCCGCTGGAAACTCGGAAAATATCAAAGACATATGAGACCAAAATATCCAAAAATGGAATTTTTTCAAACAAACATTTTTAGACATTAAATGACACATTGAAAAATGTTCATGTTTTAGCATGTTATTGAGCAATAAATTTTATACATTTGCTAAAAACTGTATTAAATTTGACCCGCTAGAAACTCGGAAAATATTAATTAAATATGAGATCAAAATATCCAAAAATGAGATTTTTTATTTCACACATTCAATTAGCCCTACGCAAATGGATTTAAATCCGAATCTGGTCCTCGCGGCAAAAAGCTTGAACAACCCTGCTCTATATTTGTTGACAAAAAGTCTATTTATATCCTTCTTTTGGTCCTTTTCTAAATATCTTGGAATTTTACGACCCCAAATAAGCCTCTTCCGACTATTCTACAGTAGTCGCAACCAGTGATCGGGCAAGATAGGACTGAACAATAATAGAATGTGGACAGTACGAGCACAAAAATGGCAAAGGAAGACCACCGATGTGATGGTACGACGATTTTAAAAAATTATCTGGTGGGTACGACATTATGTACTAATGATGATGTACTACTGATGATGATAATGACACAGTAGTTCGAAAAGAGTAATTTTGTAGTTAGGCCACCCAACTATCATCAGTTGGAAACACAACTATTGCCGCCTCAGTAAAGCATTAAGAACAAATCTGATAAACGTTATACACACAGGTAAAACGTAAAAATCGCACTGCAGAACGTCAATGATTAATATATTCAAACATGTGATTGATTACACAAGATAACCAACCAACCAAGTACTAAGAGTCATTTGGGTTGCCTACCTACGCGGCCACGTGGTTTTTAACCTTTTATGATGTCATAGTATAATATATTCAACATGTAAACATTTAAAACAATTTTCACTTAGTACGTTAGCAGGTAATGAACCTCATCTGTTTTTGGTTGATTTACAGAACGTGAAAGAAATTTTTTATTTCCATTGATATTTTTTTTTATATTTCAAATCGATAGAGTGGCGTTTTGAAAGTTAATCGCAGCTTGTAACGCCTCGAATGAAAGCAATTTTTGTGCCCTTTTCATCTGCGAAATTATTAATAACGCAAAAGGTTCCCTTTTTTTATTAACCTCAAATGAAAACAAGCCGGACGAAGTGCATTATTATTGACGAGATTTACCATGGAGCAACCTGATATAAAATATAACTGTCAGATTAGAATCAGCGCGTAGAGTTGAATGAAAAGAAGCCCCCATTCACTAGTTGCATCAAAGGGTAGCTTTTTTTACTCCTTATACAAAATGTGTGTTTTGTGGGCACCTCAATACCTGGCACTGCGATTAATAGAAAAAAATGTAAATAAAAAGGGGATTTCGACTTAAAAATTTTGTACATAATGGATGAAAAAAAAAAGGGGTGATGGAGACTGAATGAGACTTAATTAAAACGCCTGCTGAGCGATTTATATATTTTTTTAATAAATCCCTTTTTGCAGTTTTAATCTGTGCTAGTACCATTTTGAAAGACTCAATTTTTGCTTAGAATTCAAAATTCTGTGAATAACTTTTTTTTTTTGAATAATTGGCACATTAATTGTTAAAACAAACATCCCGGGTAAAATCTTATTCCTAAAGACAAAATATAAAGCAGGCTGAAAGAAAATGGGAGAAAATATGTCCAGAGATTATTTACGACCAAGAAATAAAAAAGAAAAAATAAAGAACGACAACGCGATTTTACTACTACCTACATCCAATGACTATAGTTACTGGAACAACTCCAATCATGAGAAAAAACATTAAGGCCCACTAAGATGCATATAAATAAAAAATATTTTAAGATTTTGTGTTTTGATCTTTTAATTTCATATTCATGAACTACAGTTCTAATTACTTTAGTTACTAAAGTTGGATAATTTTGTGCAAAAACCGTAAGAGCATATTTTTTTCCCACAGGACACATGATTTTTATCAGGATAAATTCTGTAGTAGGTGTACATTACACTAAGTGATCCTTATAGGAGATTATCACTAAATTCTTTGATGGTTTCTCAAAGAGAGGATATTAGTGCTTTAAGTAGGGCATAAAAGCCTATCCTGTTACTAAAAAAAAATAAGGTAATGCGACGTTCCCTCGCAATTTCTCGTATAACATAGAAAACAGGTAAGAATTGTGATGTAATTTTATAATGAAATTTTGCAAAAATCTGCTGCTTGCATACGGATTTGACGAGATGTTGACAGATCGGGGTCAGGTAACTTGGCATCACAATGCCATTTATGAAAATTTTGCAAATTTTCATAAAAGCCGGAACTTTTGATGTGTGATGTGAGGGTCAAGTAAATGGCACGTTCTTCGTCATATATCCATGTCATTTTTGCGCGTGAACAAGTTTGAAAGTTTTTTTTGTGGGGTTGCAATCAAGCATGAAAAATCCGTTGCAAAATTCTATTTTTTTTTGCGAATTCTGCGCTTTGATTGAGCCGGAATTAACGTGAGACAATTGGCAATTTGAAGCGCAAGAAATTAATTAGCTAAGCCTAAACAGCCCTTTACTATTATTACATTTAATTACCAGTGCCTAATTGCAATCCGAGGCACAAATTAAGTCCCCCATTATAATTATACCTTGAGAGTATCTCTCTACCTTTGATTATGCTCCTACTTATGATGTATTTTGAATTTAAAACGCACAAAATAATTTGTAAAAAAATTACCTAAAAGCACAGAATACGATTGTGAATGATTTTCTATTGTAAATTATTCAAAAACTAGCAAAAAGTTTAGTTTTTTAATGCTTTGCATAAAGTGTTACACAAAGTGGCATTTAAACATCCTTAACTCTTTGAGAACCAATGGGACATATATGTCCCATACGAATGAGTAATAAATCTATTGCATATTTGTCTTAATGTAACATATTATTAGCTATATGCTAAAAACATAGGCTATATTTTTATAACATGTGTATCCCATTCTGTTAATTAGAGGGACATTTATGTCCCACTTTTCCAAAATCACCATCATTATTTTTTTTCTCCCCCAGATTAGGATGAGGTTCGAGCCATTTCAATTAATATATTTTACGACAAAATTTTTTTTCTCTCCCAGGTTAGGATAGGGTGCGTAACTATTTGAATTAATAAAATTTACTACAAATTTTTGTTTCTCTTTCGTATTAGGTTAGGATACATAGCTATTTGGATCAATATAATTTACGACACATTTTTTTTCTCCATCTATCAACTATTAGCGTTGATTAAACTATTATAATAGTTCAATCAACGCTATTAGCCAAGCGTAAACAGCCCTTTGCTATTATTATAGGTTGGTATAAATGTGTACTAATATTTTATCCTATTATCATATCATGTAGTGAAAATGTGTAAGAATTTTCATTTCATATTTGATTTAGCAACCCCATATTAGAATGATCTCTCCTACTCTAAGCGCATTTCATGACAAAGCTTTGTCTCATCAATATTTTTAGTAGTGATTCGAAGACGATAAAAAACAATTTAAAAAGATGTCATCTCGTAGATAAAATTTTTGAACAATGATAGGGCTTGTTTGGTGAAAGAGACATCCCTCTTAATGTCCCTTTTATTCGAGTTCATATGTCTAGTTTTATTTATTGTGTGTGCATAGAAAATTTATCAAGGGGCACATCTCATAATCTTATTGTTGTAAATGGGGATTACCGAAAGCGATCGGTTTTTTATGGTGAAAACAAGGCGGAAAAAAATTGCAAAAAAGGTCGTTATATTCAAGACTATAAAAAATTTATTTTTGATTCGCATGCGCCAGCTTTTAATATCTAAAAGAATTAAATTATGTATTACCATTTGTGGTATAAATTATTTAAAATTCTTATTTTAAAAAATACATTTTCACTTTAAAAACTAATTTTGAAATCAAATTATACAAAAAATATTTTTTTTTCACCAATTAAGTTATAGCCACTTTTTTTACTCATTTCAGATTAGTAACTAAAGTCAATATGTCACTAGTAAAGTAATAATAGTCATTCTTTCTTAAATAATCACTATTTTGTTAGTAAATTATTAATAAGATTTAAATGTTTTTGTTGCTGTTATATATAATAAGGAGATTTTAATTTTTTCTTATTCCCCTTGGGATATGGCCTACTAACTAACTTCAATATTTTATAATAATCACTGTTGTGTAGTGAAATAACAGTTGTCATTTTATTTACGCGTTTGAGGATAATAATAATTATTATTTTTTCGAAATTCAAATAATAATCAGATTTCATATTTTTCGTTTTAATTCGTACATAACAATTATTTTTTTTTATGATTTCGAAAATAATTCAAGAAATTCAACAAATTTTGCTCATTCCTCATTTCCTTACTAGTTGCATAAATAGTTATTTTAAGTCCGCAAAACTAATATTTATTTATTTAAATTTGGTTATTGAATATAGAATTTTCTATTAGAGAATTCTATATTCTATGATTTGGTTTAAATTGTCAGCGCACTCTAAGATCAGAGTAGTGTTACAAAAGTAAATTAGACAAAAATGTGGGTCTAACCATTTTTTAAACAAAAAAGTTTTCTTTTAATTTTTGTAATAAAAATATTATACTTTATTAATTTACAATTTTTTATAGAAACATGTGGTGCCACCTAACCAAATTTAATAAAACCAACAAATTTAGTAACGTAGCAAGTATACAAACCCAATGCAAACTCTTAAGTTTCCACAAAATTTAATAGATGTCACAATCTGTACATAAATTTGCAACTGCTATATGGGTTGCATATATCGAGTAAAAGAAATAAATATTCGCGTTTTTAATTGAAAGTTAAAAGAATTGTAAAATAAAAAGAGCTTCAATAAATTTAGCATGTAAGCTTCTCAATCTAAATTCTCTTATTTTCTGGTTTTAATAATTGAATATTGCGTTTCTGTTATCATTGCAGAGGGAATTATTACAAGGCTTTGATTATCTCTACTTAATATATTTAATATGGGGGTAGAAGATATAAGAATATTAAAAAAAGCTAAACTTGTGACTAGATCCTAGACTTAATACTTCGTTTACTACAAACTTCCGAGTTTCGAGACTTTAATACAGTTACGACTTTCCAGACTTTAGATTTACGACTTTTGGCATTAAATACTTACAAATTTCTAGTTTCTAAATTTGGGACTTTCCAGGCCACACTTTCGACATTTTATCCCTAAACATATGACTCGCGACTTTCTAGAAAATCTTTTTATACTTCTAGTTTTTAGACTTGAGACTTTTTATACTACAATTTTTCGACTTTTCAGTCCTAAGACTTACCACTTTTCAGAATTTAAAATAATAAGTTTCTAAAATCTAGATTTGTAACTTTATAGACTCTAGACATGCAACTTTCTAGATCCTAGACTTGTGACTTTTTGTGCTACAAAGATCTGGATTTTTATTAACTCCGATTTGGAAGAATATTAATTAAGTTCTTATCCTAAAAGTTTCCCAAAAAGTTTTCTGCATCGAGTCGGAGTTGTTAAAGTTGAGCTTTCAATTTTTTGGGGTTGAAGTTGAAATTATTTTTATTTTTTGTACAATATCGAACTCAGAGAGGCTAGGGCTAGAAAATCTAGAAAATTTGCCATAATAATGCGCTATCCCCAAAATTTCTTCTTTTCTTTAGCAGATAAAGAGGTTAACAAAAAACCAAACAAAAATAGGAGGAGGATGTAAGAAATGATGTAGAATGATGTAGAAATAACATAAAAAACAGAAATAAATGTTTGAAGAAGAACATTCAAAAGCCGAAAAAGTAGACACGGCATTGCATTAAAAAAACAGCAGAAGGCCTTTGGAAAAGAACACACAAGGACCTAAAACAGGGGTGTAGCCAGAAATTCCGCAAGGGGGGGCTAATTCCATTTTCGGAAGAATCTGTCTAAAATATAGTGAAACATATTGATGCAAAATATGTGCGGAGATAGTTATTTTGCGTAATACAACGCAAATTTGCACCATCACCAGCTCACGTAAGGCTTTGCCTTGAAGGACGATCTAAGCAAAATTTATTATATCACATCTTCAGTCATCAAGAAACCAGTGGCAGGTTTTTTTTAAAGAAGAATATCCAAAGTCGGATAAAATGGGAAGATGGCAAATAGCAGAAGTTAAAAATATTCTGCTGCTTGCTTGAAGAAACTGACTGAAACGACTGAATAACGTTGAAGAAGAAATTTCTCTATAGAATAATAAGTATTTTAGAAATAATCGTTCGATCTAGGCGAAATTGATTCTTATAAAGAATGATAAAATCATAAAACATGACTGAAGTAAAAAAAATTACAGAAAAGCCAATATTTTTATAGTAGATCGAGAAAAAAGGCAGAACAGTAGTTTACACGAAGACGGAACAGTACACGCTTTTATGCTTTATGGTGTAAACCTTGTTGGCGATGATGCTAGATTTTTTTAAACAAAACTGCATGGAAAAATTTATTATTTCAACTCCAGAAGATCGCGTTTTTTTATATTTGTTTGTTTCTGTTTATTTTCTTTTAATTTAAAATGTATTTAGTCGACTGAAATTTTTTGAATATTATTTTACGTCTCGTAGGGGCTTATAGAAGTTCTTATGTGTTCCAATGGAATGCTGAAGGTAAAATAACGTTAACTAAGGGGGAAAATTAGGGCGACAATAAACGGTGAGTTGGTCAACTAGAAAAGTTTGGTCAATAATTCGTACGACAAGACGGGGGGAGTATTTGTTAGTTGGAAAAGTACCTTGATGTTTGCGATAAGTCCCCTACAGCGAGCGGAATTATAAATTCCAAAATTGGCGACTTTATCACTGACGTAACGCAAGATTTCCTGTAAGAGGAAATTAAAAAAAGATTAGAATTGTGTCGAGTAACCAAGGAGCAAAAATAAATAAAATTCCAAGATTGACACAAAATTGACATTTTACAAGTAACAGGACAATAAAATGTTTCCTTATGTTGTAACAGAAAGAGGATCTAATCATCAGAGCCACTCAAAATTCACGTCGGAAACGCCGCCGACGTCTTCGAGGAGTCGCGAGAGCCTGCCGGCGTGGACGAAGACAGCCCCTCGAGAACACGACCCAAAATCAAGAAGTGAGTACAAAACAAAAAAAAAATTACACGTTTATGCACATGCGCTCCTGTCACAGTTCAGTTTTTTATGAGAAAAAAATTCAGAGTTAAATTCAAATTTAAAAAATCCCGAAATTATGCACACGCTCACATTTGCAGATCATAAATACTCCTACTCACCGGGCACATCTCCGACAAGATCCCCATCCAAATTAAAGAAACCTCTAAATTACAAAAGAGACTTTCAAGAAAAATCGAAGCCCTTGAAAGAAATTGCTCTCATAGCGAAGAACCGTGATGAACGCAGACAACGCCAAGCGGACGAAAAGGCCTTCAAAGATGCCATCATCAGCGCAGAACAAGGTAACCCCTACTGGGAATTCCAAAACATGATCAACGAATACAGGTACAACATAGAATTTCAACCATTACGAGAAAACGATACGGTAATAGACAACCAAATCACCGTGTGTGTTCGCAAACGTCCTCTCAACAACCATGAGCTATCTCGTAAAGAAGTTGACGTCATCACCGTGCCGACGAAAGAAATCCTTATCGTCCACGAACCCAAGCACAAAGTCGATTTGACCAAATATTTAGACAATCAGCACTTTCGATTCGATTACGTCTTCGATGAAACGTGCACCAATGAAACCGTCTACAACTTCACCGCCAAGCCCCTGGTGAAGACGATATTTGAGGGAGGTATGGCAACTTGCTTCGCGTACGGACAAACGGGTTCGGGTAAAACGCACACCATGGGCGGCGAGTTTCGGGGCAAGCACCAAAATTTCAACAACGGCATCTACGCTTACGTGGCGCACGATGTTTTTAAATTACTCGATAGCCCGAAATACAATAACCAAAATCTTTGCGTCTCCGCAAGTTTTTTCGAAATTTACGGAAAACTGGTATTTGATCTCCTGGCCAAAAAAGAACGCCTGCGCGTGTTAGAAGATGGAAAACAAGTTGTTCAAGTCGTCGGGTTAACGGAGAAGGTGGTTGAGCGCGTGGAAGATGTATTGGAGCTCATCCAGAAAGGCTCGCATGAACGCACGTCGGGTCAAACTTCAGCCAACTCGAATTCGTCGAGAAGTCACGCCGTTTTTCAAATTATCATACGCAAATTTGTGCGGAATATGCAGAATAATGTTGTTGGTAAATTTTCGTTGATCGATTTGGCCGGGAATGAGCGGGGTGCTGATACGTTTAAGTCTAATAGGCAGACTAGGATTGAAGGTGGTGATATTAATAAATCGCTTTTGGCACTCAAAGAGTGTATACGCGCCTTAGGTAAAAAAGGCGCGCATTGTCCTTTTCGCGGAAGCAAATTGACCCAAGTGCTCAGGGATTCGTTCATTGGTGAAAAGTCGAGGACGTGTATGATCGCGTTGATATCTCCAGGGGTAGCTTCGTGCGAGCATTCGCTCAACACTCTACGGTACGCGGATAGGGTTAAGGAACTTGTTGCCACCGACGTAGACACCAGTCGCAATCCTACCCCCATCGATGAGGATCCACCATCACCGATGGATTGTCTCTTTGACGGATCCAATTTACCCGAAGACAACACGTTTGTGGACGACGTGGATCTTATTTCCGCCGAATGGGACGTTTTGGAAAATAAGGATGCTTCGTTGGAAATGGTCGGGAATTTTTACAATCAGACCATGAAGTGGAGGGAGAATATCAAATCCGGACAGTACGACAAATTGGAGTTTTCCAGAGATTGGAAGGATATGTGCAATGAACTTTGCGAATTCATGAAGAAATCTGTTGTTAAGGCCAATAAATTGAATACTCTCCTGGAGAAAAAATAAGTCTGTCTGTATTATTTATATTATATTCATAATAAACGTTGTTTTAACCTAAAATTTATAACACAATGATTTAATGATTTGTTTTAATTATGAATTAATATCGTGCAAACTGATTTGGAGTTATCAACGTTCCTCAATGAGCATTTTAAAGGCTATAAGTAAGTTTGTTACCAATATTTTGCTCGACAGTGTAGGAAAAATTCTTAAGATTTTCCATTTTGTTATTTTAAATTTTCAATAGTTAAAGAAAATTTAACAACAACTTTAATACTATTAGGTGTTAAAAATCTGTAGAATATTTTTACGCGATGTGATTTTTGGTTACAAAACCACGACACCGCAAGTGTTTAAAAATGCCAAGTTTATTTTCATGGCAGCGACGGTATACACCTCGAGCCGCAGACGCTTCTTATATATTTTTTAATCATTTCGCTGGTTTTCAGCTTCCATTGTTGTGGCCACAACGAAATTAATATACGCATACTCTTTAATTACTCAGCCAACCACCGAAACTAAAAAGTAAATTTACTTCTGCACACGACAACGGTTAAATCATTTATATACTTTACCAATATTAAATTGATATTGTTAGATAATGGTACTTTTTAAAATTTTTGCAAAGTAAAGTCGCTCTGTCAGGATTCGAACCTAGGATTAAACATTGATTAAAGTATGTTTAATGTAATTTCTTTTTATTTTGAATCAGAAAAACTCTTTAAAGGCTGCATCCAGTTAGATCAGAAATCAGGGTTTGATCTTCTAGGCACTGGGTTATTTCTCAAACACAATGTGCTCATTAGATTTCGTTGAAGCTATATCCATTTAAGTTAAAAATTGGGTTTGGATTTTCTAGGTGCCTCTCTGATACAATGTGCATGCAGAAGGATGTCATAACCAATTAAGTTTGATTTTCCAGGCGCTAAATGCGCTTTAAAAATTATACAAAATATTTGGGGTTTAATGAAAATTAAAGTTTCTAGCTAATTTCATCCCCTAATTAAAAATTTCAGACTACAATAAAAAAATTCTATCTCCTAATTATGCAACTAATCACGAATTCATAAGCAACGTTTGCTGCTTAAAATAATTTATATTTCACAACGTAAACCTCTAGCTTTTATTGCAAATTCAGATTGTGCAGAAAAAAATATATACATTTTACCAAAAACTTCGTAGGTGGCGCTGTAATCAAAGAAAAAGAAATCTTGCGAAAATTTTCTCTTGCTGTTACAGCGCCACCTAAGATCGTTGTAAAAAAGTGTTTTAACTAAAACTTAGTTATTTTTTACCGTATTCTAAGAATAAACAATTTTCAAATTTTGCAAAAAAATTATTTCTCGGATTTTTTTTTTCAAAATTTCATTTTTTAAATTTAAAAATATTTTTACAAGATTTTTCATGATTTTTTCCTCCACTAAATGGTAAAGGAGTAAAGTGGGTTCAAATTTGAATAAATGAAAAATTCGGTTTTAAAAGCAGAGGAAAATGAATTGATGGAAAATTCAAAAATAAATTTTATTAGAAACAATTAACAGAATTATTTGGCTAAAATTCATAAATAAATGCAGAAATAAAAATCTTACTTTAATAAGGATTAATCCTGCAATAGGAAGAAGAAATTCTTGTTCTGATATCTTTTTATTATAAAATTTAAATATTGTAGTAATTTAATATTAATAATTATTGCTGTGAGATAGATATAGAGAGATGGAGAGAAAGTGACTCCACCCCCCAACGCCTTTTTCGCGTTTTCTGGGGGAAGAAGGGTTTCGAAAAAAAAAGGCAAAGCATAATGCACGAAAAGGAGAGGAAAATTATCCGAAAAAAAAAAACAAATCCTTATGTACCAAGTGATTAGGAACGAAAACGAGTCGCGCCTGCGTTCCGTCTCCCCATCTCGGTCGTCCGCAAGCCTGGGGGCCCTCTCCGTCTCTGTTTCCCACTGATGGGAAGGCTAACCACAAATGCATTGAATGACTACACATTTTGGAGCTAGTTACAAACGAACCCGTGAAGAGGAAAGGTTCGGACACAGGCTAAGCCATCAAGTTGAGGAATCGCACGCGTTAAGAATTGGGTGAGGGAAATTGTAGATTTTCTTCCAAATTAATTTTAAAAGTGCGGAAATTTGCAAATATTTGTTTTGTTTTAATTGATTGTGTTTTGTTCGGGTGACGTAAAGTCCCGCGGCCGATTCCAGTTACGACCGGCGGTGAATCATCGCGAATGAAAGTCGCGCGATGATTCCGTCTTGAACGCGCGTATTTTTTTGCCGACGCGGCGTCTCGCAGTGGGAAATTTCAACGGGCAGTGAGGACTGAATTTGGGGCGCTGCGCGCCCAGCTCTTCTTTATGCATCTTCCAGTGTCCCTAAATAGCGAGGACGGCTGGCCGAAAGTTGCTAGGATGTGCGAGCCTTCCGGCGGCTTCAACAGCAACCAGGACCTCTGGTGGACGGAACACATCATCCACGAGATTCAGGCTGAGCATCCCGGAGAACTCGTGCGGACCGGAAGTCCTTATTTTTTGTGCAGCGCTCTTCCAACTCATTGGAGGTCGAATAAGACTCTACCTGTCGCGTTTAAAGTCGTTGCCTTAGGGGACATTGGGGACGGCACTGTGGTCACCGTGAGGGCCGGAAATGATGAAAATTATTGCGCGGAGCTTAGAAACTGTACCGCCGTCATGAAAAATCAAGTCGCTAAATTTAATGACTTACGATTCGTTGGAAGAAGTGGAAGAGGTAATATATTTTCACCAAAATTGTAAAAATTATTTTAAAAAACACGTTTTATGCTTTGTAAATTTTCTTATTTCCTGGTTTAAGCGTTGAGCGAAGAAAATATATCCCTTCACGACGGAAAAAAAATTAAAATTCAGTATAGGGGCTAAATTTTCTTTCTAAATTATTTCTTTTTAAATAATGCCTTTGACTTTATGCCATTAATCAACGGTTGATTAGTTTTTTTAACGCTTACATGCATTTTTACTTTCATTTACAAAGTAAATTAAAGTATAGTAATCGCGACAATTTTCAAAATCGAGATTTTTGCGGAAATATCCGTTTTAGACCTCCCTCATTAAAAAAAAGTTGATTTC
>JARJDX010001914.1:0-27880 GCA_030264735.1 Gymnusa sp. GC000175
TGTCCGCATTTTCTTAATTTTTTTATTAATTTCCTTATATTTGTACCCTGCTTCCCCCAATGCATTTTTTGGCTCTCTTTCTTATTTATTTTCCATGTTTATATTCTCGGTTTACAGCATTCTACGTCGCCATCCGCTTCCTAAACTCCAACCTTCTCGATTTCACCAAAAAATCTTGTAATATTGCTCCTTCACAAATACTTTCAACCTCTTTTACCTGTACTTCTAATCCCCATTGGTTATACTTCTTACTAACTTTATGCGCTTGTTATCTAGATTTTCATGATCTTGTGCTATTAGGATCTAATTTTCAGCGAAACATAGCGTAAACAACGTGTTGTTATTATTAAAAAGGATGCGCATTTCGTTACCCTTTCTTTTTCATATCTTCAGCACCTACTCTAGGTAGATTCTAAAGCGTGTTTTTGACAGATATCATCTCTGTTTTAATCCATTTGTAGCTGTAAACGCTCTTTGTTCTATTTTGATTTTTGTTATGTTTATATAACTTGCTTTCGTGAACAGCAAACAAACACTAACAACACGAAAATACTCTTTAACGAAGATGACACTATAAAACGAAGATTTGTACAAAATCATATTCTGTCCATTGGTAATACTTGACTGCTCAATTATTGCGCTTTTTTAAACAGTATGCTACGTATGCTTTATGACGGTCGACATATAGCATGTAGGTTTTCTGGTTCACATCCTTTTCCTTAATATTCTTCTGCTTTCCTATCTTTATATTTTTACTCGATCTTGTTTTTTATTATTGCTAATTTTATATAGTTTCTACATTGATTTTTGCCTTCTTTCTCATTTTTCTTGTGTGTTTTTTTTTACCCTTGATTAAGCTTTTATATAGTTTTTTTGTCGTTTTTGTTTTTGTTTTTTAAAAACTTTTGGGATGGAGTAGGTTGGAGTTGGAGTTGGAGAAAATGCGTACAGGAACATATAAAACTAAAATCCACCAACAACAACAAACAAGTCAACAACAGATAAAAGGTAGACCAATAAAATGCCGGAATTTATATTTATTAATAATATTCGGGTAATAGACCTTAGGCTTACATAATAGAATGTGGAGTGGAAGAAGAAGAAGAAAAATAATGACATAATTTACTTTGTTAAACGAAAACCTTGGTAAGCCTTCCTATAGTACTTTAATTTCTTTTTCAATTTCATAATCCCACCAGTGCGGTTTTTATTTCATTGATCTTTTCTTGCCTTCCAATGGCTACTGAATATACACATCTCGAAATATATTGATAGTGGTCTTCTGTGCTGTTGAAAATATTTTTTATCCTTAGTTTATCATCCAATCATTTTCTATTACAGTTTTTTTGTACTTTGCTATTCTTCTGCTTTTTATCTTTTCTATCCACTACATGAATGTAAATGGTTTTATGGAATTTCAAATAATGTGGTCTACAATTAACTTGTATTCTTCTTGGTTGTTTGCAGTGTTATTAGATTTCCGATTGTTCTCAGCCCTGTCTTTCTTCCGATACTTGTTTTTCCTTCCATTTCGTCTTCTATGATTAGCTGTAGCAGGGTGTATTTAGTTTTGCTGTTCTACGCTGTTCAAATTATAGCAAATTTGATCTACGACGCATTCTTTAGTTCTTGTTGGTAAATTAATTCTATTTTTCGACATTTAGTGGTCACTCTATATACCTTTACTTTTATTTTGGGGTTTTGTCTAGTAATGGTGTGGTTCTATTGACTTTAGGTTTTTTGTTTTCTGTTGCCATGTATATTTGTGGATTTTGCCCTGTTTATAAAGTTTATTTAGTGTTTTTAACTTCTGTTGATCACATACCATTATCATTCGTGCTCCGTTGTCGTTCCAGGTATATTCCCCGTATTTTCCTGCAATCCTACTGTTCTTTTATTATCCTGTTGTGCTGTTTAGGTCTCCCAGTATAATTATTTCTCTAGATCTTCCAATTTTTAAACTTTCATCGTTCAGTTTTTGAAGAATTATTCCTTGCATTGATAACCGAGTCTTCGTTAAATTCGTAAGCTTCAATTATATTTACTTCGTATACTTTTTTAAAAGATTCATTTTTATTAGACATGTTTTTTACCCCTCTTTTAATATGGATAAACACTTTGTTTTGGGATCGCTGATCTTTGGTCACTACACTGTAAAAGCGGTCATAATATCCCCTTTTTTATCCTCGCTTGAGACAAGCATAGGAGAAGTTTTTTTCATGTGTAGTTCTAATTATTTTTATTTGTACAATACGCATTATTTGTGTTGATTTCATTGTTAGATAATTTCATGCTAAGATATTTGGACTAAGTTATGTGTTCAAGATTAGAGACTAAAAAGTGGGGCAGGTAATTAAAACCCACCCTGTATTTTATGAGAACAAAAAAAAAGCAAAATCTTTCAGATAATAACGTGGCTATATTTTCGTTAATTATGTATTATTTTATATTAAACATATTTACAATACTTTTATGAAAATTTAACACAGTGTAAGCAATTAAAAATTTGTCATTTTTATTATTTTTAAATAAATCAATTGGGAAATCCATTTAATTAAAATAAAACTTGCCAACATGAATATTTTTAACTTTTTATTAACCATTATCTTGAGCTTTGTGGTATGTACTTCTTACATGATATTAGCCTCGATTCAATTCACGATTTTATCGTTATTCTTATTATATTGGATTATATTAGAGCTGTTCAAATAGTTTTAACATTATTTTTAAAATAAAAATTATTATTCACGACACTAATGCTTACCGAGAATGCAAATAAAATTTGAAATCGTTTCTGTTAAAACAAAAATTTGTAATACTTATTTTAGGTAATGTACATTGCTTTATTTATTATAATGGGTATTTTTTTTTAAATCAATAAACATCATAAAGTCTTTTAATATCATCTAAAATTTATTTATTTCGAATAATTCTTAGTTTGAATTATTAATTAGTATTGTTTGCTAATTGTGTGCTTTTTACAATACTTAAAATATTTATATATTTAGAAAGAAATAAAAGTGAAATAATTATTGCACTATTAAGAAAATAATATAAAATCAAACCCTCTTAAATTTAGAAAGAACCAGTCACGATTTTAAGCAAAATCTTACTTTAAAGGTATATGCGACCAATGAGTCGCTTCCAACAGCAGATCACTAATGAATAATGGTGACATAAAGAACTTTATCACGTTCGCGAAAGAATTTATAGACCGATATACCAAAACTAAGCGAAATTAAATTTTATAAATTTTAGTGCCCGTTCCACAATGGGTACCACTGCATTTCGTAAAAACCTTGGGGTTGCTTTTACGCATTGTGGAACGGGCAGTAAAATTTACAAAATTAACTTTCGCTTAGTATGTTTCTTACAAACGGTCCCACATTGGGCGCCATATGTTGGGGGAATGGATTGATCTCACGTTAATTGCCAGATAAAAAGGAAACCGATCGTTGGGGTTTAAAAAGTTGTGGTCAGCTCGGAAAAATTAAACTTTAAAGAATTTAGATTTAGGCTTTGTTTATTTAGATTTAGAATAATTCTTAGTTTTTTGT
Source organism: Gymnusa sp. GC000175 (assembly GCA_030264735.1). NCBI lineage: Eukaryota > Metazoa > Arthropoda > Insecta > Coleoptera > Staphylinidae > Gymnusa > Gymnusa sp. GC000175. The sequence continues at coordinate 3,558 of JARJDX010001914.1, forward strand.
TATTAACCAGAATGTTTGCTTTTTGGGTGCTTATCGAAATAGTTGAAATGCACGTGGTGCTATAATTAGAAAGAAATACTTACAATCTTAATCATACAAGCAGAATATGTGCTATCACTTATAAATAATAGCGAAACAACAGATATTTTTCACGTTCGCGAAAGAATTTTTAGACACGACTTGCATACACAGCCTGATCAATTCGAGCATTAATAATGCTGTAAACTGCCGTCTTAAAAAAAGAACCCTGGATGAGCGACAATACAAATACGAATGTACCACCGATAACAACAACAAAGTTTTGCAACTCCAACAGTAAAATAGAGACATTAGAGCAGCGAGCAGATGAGATAAAAAGCGAGCTAGAGAGATACTAGGAGACAAAAATTGTATAAATTATTTAATAAGGTTGGATACTTCTTCTAAGAGTTCACACCATATACAAATATAGTAAGAAACCAGCAAGAAATAATTACCATCAATATGAAGGGTATAGTCAAAGTATGGAAGAACTTCTGTCAAAACCTATACGAAGATAACTTTATCGCACTTAGCAAAGACATGTTTATGTAAAAAGAATTCCACATACTATGATCAGAAGTTGAGAAAGCAATTAAAGCTCTTTAACAGAGGAATTCAACAGGAGCCGACGGAATGACAGAAGACGATTAAAAAGCAATAGAAAAAAGGGAGTAAAAATATTGCATATAATCTGCAATTTGGTTTGGCAGATAAATATAGGGCCCGAAGGATTGAGAATTGAACTTTCATTCCTAAAACCTTGCGACAACTGCAGATCCACTACTTTAATAGCACTTGCAAGCAAAGTTCTTCTTTACATATTCCATGAACGATGAAGGCCGTATATCCTAAATATCAGAGAAAAAGACGGGATTCGTGCTGGGAAGTGGCACCTGAAAACAGATCGTTGGCACTAGGAAACCTATAAAAAGGTAGAATTCACTATTTCTTAGATTACAGCAAAGCCTTCGACAAGGTGCGATGGACCCTCCTAAAAATCTTATTATGTTGATCAATAGATTCTACAAAAATGGTATGGCGAAGGTTTAAATAGAATTATAAATAGTTTTCTTAAACCATTTATTATTCACTTTAATGTAACGATTTGTACTCTTTGCGAGAGTATTTTTGGTATAAATTTTATACAGATAATCTTTAATTTTTATATTTCTCCCCTTCATACTACCTGGTTTGTGTTTCTATCCTCTCCCATTTTTATTTTGCAAAACAATTAATTTAAAAATTGATTTCATTATAATATATTTAAGGTTAAAGAGTTGGAAATAACAAATATAACTATAATTTATTAAATTATCTAAAAGTTATTCTCAGCTATAAAATTGTTAGATCAAAAAGCAACATAAATATATAAACACTATATTGGCAATTACTCTAAGTATTGTGGTACTTCTTATGTGATATTAACCTCGATTCAATTTCCTGCACGATGTTATCGTTGCCACATTGGATTATATTAGAGCAATTCAAACAGTTTTATTGTTATAGTTTTTAAAATACAATTATGGCTCGAATACTAACTAAAGCCGGAAGCATAATTGAAAATTAAAATTAGGATTTTTTCTCTGATTTTAGGATCTTTACCAATTAGATAAAAAATTCCCAAAGAAATATATTATGTGACTTATTTTAATATTCTAGTAATGGATGTGTACCAGATGATTCATATAAATATGTCTAGTCTGTACTGTAGCGTATTTATCTTCAAAAATTAAATGTGTACGCCTGCAATGGACTCCGATGAACATAATAAAATAGTGCAGGAATAAAACAATCCAATAAAAATGAAATATGTCAAGAAATGCTGTTAAGCAATATCATTTTTCTTCTATAGCTTGATTAATTTTATTAACTACTTTGTGAACTTGCTCGATGGTTGCGTGGTTTTGCCTGAAGAAAAACTGGTGGTTAAAAATGAGCATCTCCTCAAATAATTTTGAAATGGTGGGTAAGAGACTGATGGGTCTATAAGATTTTACGTCATTCGGCGACTTTCCAGGTTTATCAATAAGAATAATTTGAGCAATCTTTCTTTGGAAAGGGATGTGGCCAGTTCTTAGGATTGCATTAAATAGCTAAGTAATGTTATTCCTTTAACACGTAGTTCTTTTAGTATTCTGGCATTTATGAAATCATATCCTGATAATTTTGTTGAGTTTAGTTTTTTATCAATCATTGCTTTGATATCAGATTTTTAGAATTTTTTGATCAATTGATTGATTTGGGCTGGAGCCAAAAATTTGTATATTTCGTATTCTTCGTCCGGAGATATATTTATTACAAATGGTGTAAAAACTTTAGGCAGGAGTTCTGCAAAAGTGTTTGCTTTTTATTTTCTAGATCCGTTTTCGTTCAAGTGTCATCATTCCTTTTTTTATTGGCGGAATATGAGTTTGGGGCCTTCTGATTTTGGATGAACGTTTACATCGAGAAATTCATCTAGTAAATCTCGAAAATACTCCCAATCAGTTTTATAGTTTGTCAAGTTTGGAAGTATATCTATACAGATTACTTCACTAGATATTATTGCAAGTACTAGCAAATGATGAGATGATAACTCAAAACAAGATTTTGGTTATAATCGAATACTAGTGATTCGCTTGGTTATACAAAAATTGAGGAGATCCGGAGATCTGTCGGCCAGTATGTTGGTTGTCCAGTTGATAAATGTTTTGGGATTTATGAGTCTAGACCCCCATTATGTGTGCTTGGCATTGTAATCATCACCAGCAATAAATCTTGGACCGAGTGAGTTGTAGAATTCGGAAAATTGGTTTTGCTTGATAACACATTTTGGTTGGCAATACACAGCAAAGATTGTTAGTCTTGAATGACAATGCTAGTTGCTTGTAGGGGTTCTTTTTGAAATTTTTATGTTGTGGCTGGCCCTAAAGACCAGAATTTCTTGACTATGTGGAGCCAAGCCATTGGCGTTCCAGACTGCCATCTTCATAAGCTTTTGCTTTAATTTATTTTACTTACAAGGGTTGTTAAAAGATTTAGCTTAGTTTCCGTTTGTTCCATGAGGCCTTTCATCAATAATCTTAGTTTTTGGATATCGTTGGGATTGGTTATAATTTCTTGGTTAACGTTATTTTGAAATTGCACTTATTGGGCGCTGTGTTTTGCTGCTTGGGCGTATGATATTTCTGGTAGGGTTGTTCGGTTTGTTTTTTTTTCTCTGTGTGGTGGAAACATTTGTTTTGTAAATCTTCGTAAACCGAACAGCCTTTGTAGTTTGCTGGGTAATTTACATTACAAAAAATACATTTTCAGGCAGATGCGTTAGTCAGGGGTGAGAATTTATTAGTTATTGAAGGAGCATTAAACCAATAATCTGGGCTTTCGCGAAACCGTTTTTTATCATTTACAGCTATCCATTCCTGCTAAACTGACCTTGTTTTAGTTTTCTGGTTTTCACTTTCAAATTAAAACACTCGGGCAATTACCCAATCGTTGCTGCATTACTTATTTAACTATGTCGCAGGTACGCACTGGAATGCGTCCATACTCAACGGCGGCTAGTTAGCAACTGAACACTTTTCATTAGTCAATGTTCAAAAACTCTTTTGAAAACAAGAGAAGTTGCCTCAAGAGAGGCACGGAAACCAGGTGAATTTAGACAGCTAAAAAGGGTATCTTTTATGCCATTCTAATAGATATAAGGAAATACAACACCCAGAATATAGGTTATAGAAAAAAAATATGGGTGCCATGTGAAAAAACCTATTGATTAAACAGAATAAAATATGAAAATGCTTCACTATATAAATAATACTAACTAAATGTAATAAGCTGTAATCACAATATTACAAAAGAGAGCGGCCGTAACCGGTCTAGGCAACTGTAGACCTATCAATCTTCTATCGCATATGAACAAACAAAAACTTATATAAAATTAACGCGGTTAAATCCAAAAATCCACTTCTATCAACCATACAAACTAACAGTTTCTCAGCTAGTTACAGAGCAAACGACCACCTAAAGGTTATAAAAATTCTTATGAAAAAGTCTATCGAATGAAATTTATCCGTATTGTTAGTGTTTATTAACAAAAATCCTTTAATACAATCAACCAACATAAAATTCTAACCGAATTTAAAATCATCTACGATAATGCAACTGCGTCATTCCGACTTCACAATGACACTAACAAATTTCAAATACAATATGGAGTAGGCCAAGAAGACACGATGTCTCCAAAACTATTTATTACGCTCCTGGAATATACGAGCAAAAGAGTAGATAAAGACAAAACTGGCATAAATATCAATGGCTGGATATCTAAACTACCTAAAGTTCGCTGCTGCTAATCGCAGACCTCATATATGATATAATGCTAAGAAGATTTCAGATTTCAGACAGCTTCCGAAGAAGTAGAATTACAAACTAATAAATTCAAGCCAATTTATAACCAATATAGCGAGTGGCGAGAACATAAACATTTCGTAGACGATATAGGCGTATTCACGGACGACAATCTCCAAACGCAGATTATCAGAGTAAAGGGAATTAGACAAATGTATGGACTCGCCCTAAATATAAAGAAAGCAAAGTATATGATAATCTCCTAAGAGTACTTAGATCACAATTAATCACTGGTAAACAACAAAATAATAAAGACATACATATACCTAAACACAACAGTTAATGAAGAGATCAATAGTCAACTAGAAGAATCCAAAGCCGCATTTATAACGACTATTTAAAACACATAACCTACCTACCTGAGTAATGAACAACGATACGGGTTACTAAATTATTCTACAGGAAAAGAGAGGGACCAGGAAGAAGAATAGCTTTGTGGTTAAAGAACCTTTGTATATGGTTTAACACAACAACCGAATGCCTATTTAGAGCTACAGCAAATTAAATAAATATAGTCATGATGATCGCCAACATTCTTAATGGATAGGTATCAGCAGAAGAAGAGTTTTTAGCAAGAGTACACCAATGGATGCCGCAGAGCTATAAAAATAAGTTAAAATGTACAAGGAATTATTATCAAGATAAAATAAAATAACAGCCTTCGATGATCTAAAAAACGTATTAAAATCATCTATGCCAATATGTCTTAAAAAAAGGTCGTCGACCAGCGTCCTGTCGTTATGATATATGGCGTATAAACACTGGCAATGACCAAGAAATCAATAAAGTCATCCTGAAGGAGTCCCAAAAATCGTTATTCGCAGAATATGAACTACCGCGCGGTCGAGAATACTTAAAGGGCAACTGGGCTAGTCACCTAGTCAGAATCAACGACGCTAGAAGAATAAGAAAATTATATAGTGGAGACCCAAATACGAAGCAATTCGAAGCAGAGCGCGGCCATCTATAAAATTAGCAGACGACAAAAAGCAGTACCAACTACACTCGATGCAGATAGCACAAAAGCGAGATGTTTGGAGGTGGAGGCCTATCTTCAGCACAACCAGCTGATTGTTAATGATGATGATAATCATACGATTTGTTTTTATATTATTAAAATTTTAATAATGATGTCTAACGTTGAAATGCGTAAAGTATTTTAAAGTATATGACTTACTTATCAAATCTTTTACCCATCATTGGACATCCTAAAGGTTTTACACCACATACTTATATGATGGCCCAATCCAGTGTATCAAAGGAAACGTAATTAAGAGAGGGAATAAATTTTATAAAGAATGCTGCATCAATATAATTTCCTTGTTATTTCTGCACCACGTTGTAATTTTCTTTTATCTTTAATGGTTAGTTATAGGGTAAACACAATTATATGATCTTCTATATTAATTAGTTTAATAATACATATATACCAAATAAATTTTATAATGTAATACAAAACAATAATATAATTTAATTAGATATAGAATCTTTTAATATCATCCGAAATTTTTTCAGCAATCATGATAGCGACTGTGTTTAAAAATCCCGAATTACCTTCAGGTAATACACTTGCATCTACCACTCTCAAACCTTTGAACCCATGAACTTTAAGTTTATGATCCACTACAGAGTTTTTTTTATGGTTTCCCATTCTGCAAGTTCCAGTTGGAAGAAATGTTGCACTTGCTCTATGTGTAACAACGCAATCCCAATATTCCTCACTTTGTATTATATCTTTACATTCTTCAGGAAAGAAATTTTCTAATGTGGCGTTTATCGCTTTAAATGTTTTTGTGTTTATTAAGTCAAATAGAATTCTTTGAATACCTAAATTCAAAGTATTTCGATCAACTGGGTGATGTAAATAATTTGGTTCGATGATCGGAAAATCAATTGGGTTTGCTGATTTTAAAGTAAGCTCGCCTGATGATTTTGGGTATAATAATAAGAGATCGACTAGTAAGCAATTTGGGTTATTACATAGATGTGTTTTGTTTACATTATCATTTTGTAATCGTTGTTGTACTATTGAAGCTGGAATAAAATTGTTTAACGTAAAAAAAATTGATTGTATATCCGGAACTGTAGGCTTTCCCAAATGTATTGCTTTTTCGGTGGCTAGTTCTTCTGCACCAAAATATGTTAAGACTCCTTTTCCGTTTATATAATCAGTGACTGCTTCATCTAATGTTGGAATTGGGTAGGTTAGGTTGTTATTAATGATAATATTATTAATTGCTACTTGATTTTTCAAATTTTTGCCAACAGGTAAATCTGCTAGTACCGTTATATTTAATTTGTCTAATTCTTCTTTAGGACCTATTCCTGATAACATAAGTAATTGTGGACTGTTATAGGTACCAGCTGATACTATAATTTCTTTATTTGCATAGGCGTAATAGCATCGATCGGTTTTTAAAAATTTTAATTTAAAGGCAACATTTTCTTTAGTAAAATAAATTTTTGCTACTAACACTCCAGTTGTGATGTTGAGATTCTTTCTGTTGGATATTGGTTTTAAATACGCATGGTTTATACTTAGACGTCTTCCATATCTAATATTTGCTTGTTTTTCAGCAACTCCTATTTGTGCTTTCCCGTTGTAATCTACTGGTTTTAATTTTAATTCCTTGTAACCATCAATGACGACGTTTAGAAAAGGTGATGATGGAGAAAAAAATTCCACATTTAATGGCCCACTTGTACCATGATAACCTTTATCTAGTTTATATAAAATACTAGTTGCGTTTTCTGATTTAATAAAGTAAGGAAGAACGTCGTTATATGACCAACCTTCCAAATTTTTCCAGGCATCATAGTCAAGTTTATTTCCTCTTGTATGTGTAACGTAACTTAAAATACTGGAGCCACCCAAAGATTTTCCACTTGGTTGATTGCACTGCTTGTTTATGTTATTTCTGCAAACATACTTTTGAGGAGTTGATAAATAACCCCAGTTTTTCTTTGACTGTTGCCTAGCATATCCAGCACTTGGCATTAAATCTATGTCTTCCTCATCTCCTCCAGCTTCTAATAACAAAATTTTAAAATGAGATATTTCCGATAATCTATGTGCTAAAACTGATCCTGCTGATCCTGCACCAACGATGATAAAATCAAACTTATCTTCTATATCTAAGATGAAAATTAAACTTAGAAATAAATTTATTACACAAATTAAATTATTGTACCTTCACATCTTTGATTTAAAGCATTTTTAAATTCTTTGTTTTCAGTTGGACGTTGCCAAGCAGTTGCCTCTTGAATGCTGTTTAACCACAAATTTTTATAATAAGAAACATTATTTGCACCTGATACAAATCCAATAAACACGAAAAGAAAAAGTGTTATAAACATTATTTATAAAAAATACTATAATATCCCAACGATATGTGTCCGTACACAAATTCTCTAATTATATGGATATTGGTTGCACACTTTATGCCTACGTTAAGGCTGGTTATTTATAATTGCTAAGTTTTTGTGTTAAATAACAGTTTTAATATTTATGTGTACGTAAAAGCATGAATTGTAAATTTTCAAAATATTTTACATAGATAAATAATTATGCTTTTATATTAAGATTTTAATCACATTTTTTGTAATAAATTATGCAAATATTTAATCAATTACTTCTTTATTTACATGTACATAAATACATGTTTTTTTATTTTTATACAAAGAATTATTAAAACGCATTGCAAAAACTTTCACATTGCGTAAACAATTCTGTAAAATATTAGTTTTATTATTATTTTCACTTTCCCGAAAAGGAAATGTGTAGTAATCGTGCAAAAAAATAGCTTTCAGATTTCATCAAATATTGACGTTTTGAGCAATCGCTAAAAAAGGTTATTTTTAAAGACAATACACAAAAAATTTACTGATTAAAACAGAAAGATGTATTAACGCCACCAGTCCTGCTTTAATGGTTACTGGACTCCTTCACCTGAAAAAAAAATTAGGGTGGCTATGGCATATCTTTCTGGCATAAGCTTACATACTGGCTAAATTATATTACCTAGTCAGTTTAATGTCTACACCCTAGAAAAATGTACAGAATTGGGGCTGCACATCGTTACAGACCGTACATCAGAAACACCAAAATGTGTTCATTGACATTGAAGGTTTTTTGACAAAACCTTCTTTTGCACATGGAGTGAACTCCAAATTATTGCTGCTTATGCAGATAGATCAAAAACATGCTAAAAACTGAACAGTAAAAGTAAATGTATAAAACATGACTGTGAGGATAACCGTTGCAATAAATTGCTGCATGTTGCAGTTCTGTCACCACTATTAAAAAACATAGCGGAATATAATATAACTATTTTGCTAATAGTTAGATTTAGGTTCTATGTAAATAAATACAGGAAGCCTTTAAAACAATAGAACAAGGATTAGTCCTTAATCAAAAAACCCGTCAAAAAAGGCAATGGTCCTCTTTACAAGAAAAAAAAAACTATGGGCAAACTAAAGCTTCCAAAGCGCGCAATCTTCTCTCTCCCTCTTCCTCTCTCTCTCCCTCTCTCTCCCTCCTCTCTATCTCTGTCTCTTTCTATCTGGCAATGTCGGAGAGTTGTCAGAAGAATATGAAAGTTATTTTCCAAAAAGGCACTATGACTACACACGGCAGTAGTAATGCTCATGCTAACATACAGTGCTCTTATCCGGTGGCCCAGAGATAGACAGTTGTAACGAATAACATGTATGAAAAACACACCCACTGCAGACAAAAATTGTGACTTTCTAAAGAAGGCGGTAAATAAGTCAGCTCTGCTGGCAAGGAAAATAGACAACATGTTACCTTGTTATCTTTTAGCGGTCCCTATACAGTAACAAACAACGCGGGAGATTGCAACGAAAACAAAGTAGATCTCCTCCCAACTTACACTAACGGCTCTAAAACAATGAATGATCCGATATGGGCCCATATTCGCAAGAAATAGACATCTTCGTAAGTATGCATCTAGAAATTCTAGAATAATATTCAGCGCTTCTGCAAAATGAAATCTGTGGCATTAAGTAGCTGAAGAAATTATTAACCTGATATTTAAGTAGAGGTGTTTAATAGCCTTGCATACAGCTGTGAGCAATCTTAAGATAACCTTCAAACTAGTATCAAATACCACAATACCCTAAAAGGGACAGCGTAGGCAAATGCCATTGAATTGCACCTTTTCTAAAGATCCTTACTAATTTTCTGCAAAAAATATTCTTAATGTACAGCGACAGAACGTAGACTTCTTAAATTGCAGATAGGCTAAGGGGGCAATGAGTCGGCCCGAAAACAGCTGATTTTTATCTGCTACTATCTTGAGGACTTATCACAGGAATGGCCCAACAATGAGCGCATAAAAGATTACTTATTGAGTGAGCAAAGGACCTAGAGAGACCTATGGCCAGAAAGTCTTCATTGAATATAGTATCCAGAACAAAATACTAATTGGTAACCTTCTACGATTTAACGAAGGATTTGAAGTTTTTAAATTATTTGTATGTTAAAATTTAAAATCGTTTCTACATTCTTTGATAAGGATATTTAAATAATTGGCCGAATTGGTCGAATGGTTTTGATATATTAAGAAGTAAAGATATACAGGTCTATATCTTTACTTTCCATTACATCAATATTATTTAAAAACTGCTGGACAAAGCATAATAGGGTGGCTTTCCAGGCTTGAAAGTCATGATATATTTAGCTTCTTCCACAACTTCAGCAAGCATTTTAGTCCAAAGGCAGCATTTATAAGGTGTGTTACTCTAACTATAGCTTTCATTGGTAGCCGCTTTAGCACTATATCAGTGATCAAATCAAACCATATTGTTTTTTTTTTTAGTTATTTAAAATATATCCTTTATCTCTTAGGATGCAGTAGGTCTAATATTTCTTCTATTTGGATCGCTTTTATCTAGTTAGATGGGTTTTTTACATTCTTATCTGACTGAAAAGCTTTCTAGGCGGTTTGCATATTAGTGCTATTTTTTACTGGTTCCGGTTCATTTTCCATAGTCTTATCCTATTTGGGCAACTTGCACATTTAGTGTTTTTTTAGGTCTTTTTGGTGTCTTTTAAAGAAGATATTTAGTAGTACTATCACCTGTTAGAAATCTTAGGTACAATCCAATTATTTCATTTTTAATTTAGAGAGTCTCTTCTTTTAGTCATTGACTAGCATCGTCACTTTATCATTCAAATTCCATAATCCTAAGCTCTTTCTGCGCTCGAAACTATAACAGGCCTACCGCCTCCAAAAGCTGATCGTTTTATGACATTGCATGAGCTCGTGATTTATGTGTGTTAGCAAGGTCTTAATTTCTACCTTACCCGTTTGTTTCACCAAGTAGCCGACAGCCTGGAAAAAGTGCCGCTAGTTTTTAAAACAAAACAGTCCGCTGCTTGAGCTAGGGAAAACAGAGTTAAATCAGTTGCAAAAAGTTTGCCAGATCTAAAGCTAAATAAAATGTGTAGATTCCTTAATATCACGACGTTACAAGTGCCAAATAAAAAATAACTAAACAGCAGAAAGGATACTATAAGCTGCCACAGGTGTGACATCATGTGTCATCATATTTGTAAATTTCTACGTGTACATCAGTGGAACCTGACCGAGATTTCATCCCGGATGAAGATGGCTGCTCCATCTCTAACGTCGTTGATTAAAACAACGTTTTTGTAAATGTAAAAAGAAAATTTCTCTTTTGGTTTGAAATTCTTCTCATGCAACCCAACACACCACTGAATGTATCGAACCATTACAATTTACAGCTTGCAGTAATATTGTTTGTTACCATTACAGTTCCACTGAATTAAAATTTCCAGGACTCTAATTAAACTTATGCGAAATCCCTTTTAGTTTGTGCACCCTTCCTCTCTGTCACCCGGCTCTCCTTTTTTTTGCCTAGTCCTCTCGAATTCTAAGGCAAACTTGTTAGGAGCGGGACAAAATCTAAAAGGAAACATTTTAATGGGCCATAATAATTGTTTTATATAATAAAGCAAATAAAATAAATTGTTGCTTGAAACCTTTAAGGTGGCCCCAGATATCGTTAATAAATTAATTTTTTCCTGGTATTAAAAAAAAGTATTTTCACATTGTAAGTGTAATTGTTACTTTTAATAATTATTAAAAAATATCTGAGGGGCCAGATTTAATCTTTCTCTGGGCCGGAGTTGGCCTTCAGGCAGTAGGCTGTCCATCACTGGTCTAAGGCAACATGCACCTGCTTTTGTGTTTAAGTGAACATCTGGCAGAGGTATGTGAAAACCTTTGGCACTAAAAGCATTGGTACAGCACTTTTCCCTGCAGTTTTACTTTCTGAAAAGCTAAACATATCTGTGAAATTAGGCGCCGGACATACCTTGCGAGGTATGATGCTGCTTATCAATCTTAAATTGCACCTATTTGTGGTCTTTCTATATTCCTCTTTGTTTGTCTTGGTCTCTATAGGTGTCCATAAATCTGACCCAAATTTTCTCTAGTCCAGATTTACATTAGAAATCATCTCCAATGGTTTAGATTTCACGGTAAACTATAGGTCTACCTGTAATGTAAGTTACTAGCATTACAGAAGTGCTCGAAGTGGCGTATTAAAAGGTAAAAGGAAGAAGCCGAAAAAGAAGAAGTCACCAATTTTGATGTTGTCTTGACACATTTCTGCACATCGCCATTTAAGTTCTGTTCCTTTTTTATCTTTACCACCTTTGTTCTTCATCTGATTTATTTATATCCAAGTTTGTCTCACAGGCTAGGGTAGAAGGTCAGAGCAGAAAAAAATGTTTTAAAGATAAATAACCATAAGATCTTATTGTTAAAAGATTTTCATAGTTTTGGTATATTTGGTAAATTTTAAGTCACTTTTAACATTATCATTTTAGACGCTTTTAAAAAAAAATTGAGTAAATAATAAAACGTTGCGTACTATCTGACTTATGGCTGGTTCTATAAAGCGTAGTTATTAGTTAACTAAATGATTAAACTGACATGTGACATGGTTACGATATTGTTATTAACAATGTCACATGTCAATACATTCGTACAATTAACTAACTACGGTTTATAGAACCGGGCATTCATTTTGGTCACAAGTGCTGAATTCATTAGAATTTGTAAAACTCTAATCGAAGTTAAAACGGACTGTACTCGATTTAATTTTTTTATTAATGATATTTCCATCTCGTCATTAGACAAGAATAACCTCAACTGAAGTCATAAATGTATCTCATCAGCAGGATAAACTTAATTACAATAATTAAAGACATTTTGAAAATTATAATTTCAAGATTTTTTTTAAGGATGCACAATAAAAACTTAAAATAAATCATCTCATCAGCTTAAAAAGGGATATAAAATAATTTTACGTATAGTAATCGGGAAAAATTTTGAAATCAAAATTTTTACGCAGTTCTCAGGCTTTTTTAGCTGAAATCCACTAACCGAAGGTGGTGTTTTACTATTAGGATTTTCATTTTTTTGCAAATTTTTCAAAAAGTATCAATTTTATAAAAAATACCTAATAGGTTTAAAGTATTTAGAATTAAATTTGCTGTTCTTATATATATTTTTTTAATTTAACATTTTAAGAACTAATCCTTGATCGTTGATATGGGACATTTTATTGCATTTATACCTATCGAGGGGCAGACTACTGTCATTTGAATCAGCTGGCAATTAATAAAGGTAGTTATATATCATTCAAGGATAATCGATGTCACTGTCGGAGATATTGCCAACATACATTTCACAACAAAATGAAGTTGCAGAGACATACTGCCAAACTAATTGGCTGATAATTAATGAAATATCGTTTTTATTAAGTAAGTATTGGATATGTTTCAAATTTATTAATGTCGTGTGGTGACCACACCTTCATTTTTTAATTTAAAAGATAAAATTTTTTTATACAATTCAATACTAATATGTTTATTACGAATTTTACACAAAGCTCTTTTATACAAATATCACAAGCTACACCTAATTATAAAAAAGCCTTGAACAGGATTAATTACGTCTCTATGTAAATGTTGCCGGACCTTCTAATTATATTGATTCCATGTAAATGTCACAACATGCGGATTAACAAGTCCAGAGTAATTTACCTGGAAATATTAAATCTATACGATGAAAGAGATGAAAGACAATCACAAGGCAATAAGTTGGGAATTTGTTGGATAGAATAATATTTATACACCGTGATTCCTTCGTCGTATTTTAGTCTAATTTGAAACTTTTATTTATGTAAATGAGAGTGAAACACGTAGTTTAAATTTTGAAGTTCAAACGCAGAAACTCTGCGAGATTGTTCAAGCGAATAACAACCAACATTTCTTATAAATGATAAGAATCTTTATTCGTTTGCTAGTTACGTGAACATTTAAAATACACAGATTATCTTTATGACAAGTTATTTTATGATAGTTAGTGTATGTCGAGCCAATTTATACGTGCAAATGTTCCTGGAGGATTTTCTTTATTATAGAAATTATGCAGAAATAAAAGTCTTGCAATAGCATGACTTTTTTTGGATTAATGTTTCAAAAATCTTTATGGAAATGGACATTTTATATCTTGCATGTTAACTGCAGTTGGTGAGCAGTTTCGTGCTAATGAAAGTTAGGTTAATGTAGTGAAAATAGTTTGAAAGCGAGACACATAATTTTCAAAGTCTATAAACGTGCACACGCCCTTGTAGCAAACACAGGCCATCGTGCATTTAGTACCCTTTAATGTTTATAGTAACTCTTAAGTAATGTATCAGATTTGTAGAGGTCTATTATAAAATGGCTATAGGATGTGGGAGGTGGTTTCTAAATGACTGTTCGACATGAAATCGCATACCTTTGCACTCAAAATAAAAGTAAAACCCACCAGCAGATTAGAAAAGCGCACAAGACAATTTGCATAATAAAAATTAATTTTTTAAGTAATATACTTTATGCGACTTATTAATATGAGAACAATGTATAATGCTAAGCTATTATTATATAAATAAAATATCCTTGATAAAAAAATTTCAAATGAAAACACGATCTATTAATATTACAGCGAGCAAAAATTCAAAACAAACGTTTTAAATACTTTTAAAGGAAAGCTTTTTTTTAGCTTTATGTGAGTCTACTCACCAATACCATTCGTCTCGTAAAGATGACCAGATTTCATGAAAAATATACAAAACTAATTAGCAAGCAAGCTAGCTACAACAAGAAATTAATAATGGCTAAAGCAGTGCAAAGCAAATTAAAGATAAATAATATGCAAAAATACTACAAATTATTACAAGTATTTAATAAAAAAAATAGAATTACATACTAGACCTAAACATATCCGTACGATAATTTCAACATTTGTTTTTGGCAAATTTAGCCAGGTCATAACCTGAAAAAATAAGTCCGTCTAATTAGTAAAGAAAATTATTAGTTCAAATAAACTACCCACACTTATGATAACTAAATATAAAACATTTAGAAAAATAAAAGAAAATTATCCAAAGTGTCGCCTACGTTAGAAAAAATTAAAAATTTATTCTAAACAAAAGATTAAATCGGTTAAACTTTTACCACTTGGCAAACAAATTTATAAAAGGAAAATTCATAGTAAAGATTTTTGAATATGCATTCTAGGCCACCAACATTTAATCAATTAACAAAAACTATTAAACCACAGATTAATCCAATCTGTAAAAAACACGTGGCCTTCACATAGACATTTGACCTTCGACGAAAATAATAAATTTTAACGGTTATCACTGCTCGTTAAAATTCCACATTCTCCCACTAATTAATTAATAGGTGACTTGCTATTATAAAGCTTAAACGCACGTGGAAAAAAACTTCTCGATACAAAAAAAACTACAAACAGATAAGATAATGAAAAATTATACACACGAATTTTGCTCTTGCTACAAGAAACATGAATTTAAAGAGAAAAGGAGAAAAGACAATAATTTATTATCTGTGATTATCAAATAGATTTATTCTTAACCCGATTACAAAATCATTAAAACACGTGTCACAAGAACGGTGTCAAAATGGCGTCGAGAAATTCTCTTAATTAACAAAATTTATGCAAATAGCTTAGATTATACATAGAATCAAACAAAGGCTTTGATAACTACAGATATCAATAAAAAAAATTAACAATAACTTATATTACACATTTTGAAGAAAATAACGAACACAGATGTTTATTAGGTCTTGTGCTCTTATCTCTTTCTCAACGCATCAAGAAGAAGGCATCTGAAGCCATTTTTCGTGAAAAAAGGGTATTGTAACTCACGTGACAAGGATAGCAATTCCTTTCCTCCCATACGCCACAATTGAAGTCAAGAGAGCGCTGTAACAAAATTGTAATCGAGGTAACAAAAATATTTTGTTAGAGGTTTAGAACCATTTTATTTAGTTCATTATATTTTCTCTCTGTTAATTGTTCTTTTATCATTGGATCTTTCAAATGTGAATTTGTAATAGTTTTTTATTGTGTTGACATGACTCCTTCTTAATAATTGGATTGTGATCTCTTCTAATGTCGGCTTCAAAGAGTGTTTAGGCTGATTTTATAGCGGTATCGCTTCTTCAGTAAAACATAATCTATGTATCAGATAGATTTTTTCATTATTGTCTACTGGTGATTTCCCTAAATGTAATCTTATTTCGTGCAATTTGAAATATGTTGTCAAATCAATTTTTTCGCAGAATTGCACTAATCTGTATCTTCTTTCAACCGAACGACTGGCGAAATAAGCAGTCTTTCCTTCCTGACCAACAGCTGCGGGTGGATGAGCCAGAAAGGGCAAGGGCATTCTTTTGTCCGTGGGCTAAGAAATCAACCCAAAAGGCGGATAAACTGCATCAGGCAGTGAACGGCATAAGGATACAGAAGGCAATTAGAAAACCACTGCATTACAGACTACATAGTGATATTGCCTGCAATTTTATGGTGAAAGTCAGAACTAAATATAATACCGGAGTAAGTCATTTGATCGGATCTGAGGACAGTTATGACTAATTAGAGGAATTCAACCGACACAAAAAACTCTTAAAAATTAATAAGAATTGGAACATGGAATGTACAATGCATGTACGACTTAGGGAAAAGCTACAACATAACAAAGCCAAAATAATGGGAATCAGTAAAACTCGCTGGATAAACTGCGGACAGAGTAGACTTCAAGACAAAATTATCTACCACTCAGAAAATAGTAGTCAACATCTTCATGGAGTTGCGGGTATATTTGTCTCTTTTGTCTCTGTCTGATCTTCAAAGATCTGTGAAGAAATTCGTACCCGTATGTCCCCGTGTTTTGCTTTTATAACTTAAGGCATACTGGGGAACACTTAACCCAATTTAAGTGTATGCTCCAACAGCGGATAAAAACGATGGAAAAGTGGAATCCTTCTACAAAGATATTGATGAGGACATGCAACTGACTAAGAACAAAGATGTCACCCCACTCCTGGAGGACATAATTTCAAAGATTGGACAAGGGTTACATGACAAGTGAATTGGGCCGTACGGACTGGGCGAACGTAATGAAAAAGGAGATCGTCTCCTACAATTCTGTCAAGAAAAAGTAATAACTGATACCTTTTTCAAATACCAAAACGTCGCCTGCACACCTGGAAATCGCCACGAGACATTGAAGAACGCAAAGTCCGGAATCCAATAGATTATATTCTCGTCAATCAGAAACACCCAGGAGCGGATGTAGGCTCAGATCATAATCTTCTAAAAGTCCCGACAAATCAAAGACCTAAGAAGTAATAACGAGAAAGCAAAGATGCCCCAGGAGATAAACGAAAACCTAAATAAATTAACACTCGTTCGGCAACCCAGAATCAACCTGAAGAAATGTGGCAAAATTTAAAATCAGCCATCATAGAACCTTGTAAAAAGCATCTAAAATCTGAAAAAATCTAAAAATTAAGGCCTATGAGAAATGTACTGAGATAGAAAATCTGTAGAAACTGCATGATTCTCATAATGTGCACATAAGAAAATAAAAGAGATCACTGAAATAGGTCTGAAACAAAGATCATACATCTTTACAAATGAGGAAGAAAACGTTGTGTTGGATATTGAAGATCAAATGACCCTATGGAAAGAATACATATTACCCTTTTCAATGATCAAAGGGAAGAGATAACTACCAACGGTAACAATAAAACTGGACCATCTAATTTAAAAGAAGAAGTACATAGATGGAAAAGCTCCTGGCCCGGACAAACTACCTGCAGATGTGCTTAAGTTGATTAAAGAGCAAAATATAGATGCTGTAACTTTCCTATTTAATAAGATTTATTAAACGAAATAATACCAAAAGAATGGCTTCAGTCAACATTTGTCACAATTCCTAAGAAGCATAATGCCAAAAAATGCGAAAAACACCGTACGATCAGCCTAATGAGCCACACTCTAAAGATCTTTTTCAAAGTCATTAACCGTAGGATATACAAGAAACTGGAAGAAGATATCGCATATACCCAGTTTGGCTTTAGAAAGAGAGTTGTCACAAGGAAAGCTTACAACGTCGTGATGCAGCGGTGTCTGGATGTCAACCAAAAGGTATACGCCTGTTTCATTAATTATAATAAAGCATTTGACAAAATGAGATACAAACAACTAATAGAAGCACTGTAATGAAAGAATCTTGACGCAAAAGATATACAAATAATAGTAAAACTGAACCTTAATCAAAGCGCGTCCGTTCGCGTCCAATCCAAACTAACGGAAGCAGTGGAAATTAAGCGAGGAGTCAGACAAGGGTGTGTTCTCTCACCACTCCTCTTTAACATCCATTCGGACGAAATCTTCACCAAACCCCTCGAAAGAGATGCCGGTGGAATACGAGCTAACGGCACTTCACTGAACAACTTTCGTTACGCGGACGACATAAAAACATGCAATATCTACAGCATATGTTGAAGGCGAAAGTCTGAAAAGCGTCGACTGCGCCGTGAATTGCTGCGCAGAAATAAGGATCCGCATTGAGAAGGCCCGTGCATTCTTTGTGAAGATTAAAAAGCTCCTCTGTAGCTGCGACCTGAGCCTGGACCTAAGAACCCGAATGCTCAAATGTTACGTATTCCCAGTCCTATTGTATGGTGTAAGAGCTTGGAACTTTAACGTGTATGGCGATAGGTAATTGGAAGCATTTTAGATGTGAACCTACCGTAGGATGTTAAGAGTAGTATGAACAGAACATGCAACCAACATGGAGGTTCTGAGAAGAATGCAGAAAGAAAAAGAGAACCTGAGGAAGTGAAAAAAAGAAATGTAATATCTCGGCCACATATGAGATTCTGCGACTCATAATCCAAGGAATAATCGTGGGAAAAAGATCTATTGGAGCGAGAAAAATGTCCTGGCTTGGGAATCTACAAAAACGGTTTAATACCATGTCATTTAACCTATTTAGGGCTGCAGCTTTTAAAATTAAATAATTAAATAGTAATGATGATAGCCAACCTCCGCCATGGAGACGGCGCATGAAGAAGAAGAGTATTTTCTTTCAATCATTGTTCGCAGTCCAAACTCGTCTAAAATATCTTCCACTCTCCCTTTCCTAATTTGCTCATTAAAATCTTAGTTGTAGTTGTCATCGTTTTAATAGCAGTTGGTGCATATACCTGAATT
The DNA here is from genome assembly GCA_030264735.1 of Gymnusa sp. GC000175. NCBI lineage: Eukaryota > Metazoa > Arthropoda > Insecta > Coleoptera > Staphylinidae > Gymnusa > Gymnusa sp. GC000175. Next base: position 22,598 of record JARJDX010001914.1, read on the forward strand.
TTGTTTAGTTTTCCTTTCGACGTTTGTGCTCTCATCATACTTATTCTGTCTAAAACTAGGATGAAACTTCTTACAATTGTCCAAATCTATTTAATATCCTGTTTAGGGATAAAATTCTATAACAAATACAATAACTATTAATATAAAATAAAATGAATACAATAAATTCTTAATATATACAACTATAATATCTATAAAATAGGCCTTGAAGGTAAAATTCTAACCCAAAATTGACATCCGCTGAAATGTCGCATGTTAAATTGCCGCATACTGAATTTACGTTGCGCCAACTTGTCGTGCGCTCAATTTACATAGAACCAATTGTCATTTCCAGTAAAAAATTGTTAGAGACGTGCCTGTCGAGCAATTTCATTTCGAGTAATAGACTGTCGAGCAAAATTCTGTGGATAATAAGTATTTAAAGCAAAATACCCAGAACCGATGAAAATATCTACAACGAAATTTACTCAAAACATCACAACAACCATTGAAAACGTTTCAAAGCGTTTAACCTCCGAAGGTTTCTGCTATTGTTTCTTATTTATTTCATTTTTGTTGAAAGCCACTTTAAAAAAAAGTACTCATATAATATTTATAAGAAATAAGTGTTTCGAAAGAAATATTTTTCATTTTTTGTTATAAGATGTGTAATATCTTGATTCTGTCGTATTTTATATTAAAAGGTTGTAAGAAGTGGATGATGGAGTGGTATAGGGCCAAAAGCAGTGGCTTTATGAGGCATCATTGAGTTTTTCAGCGTTCCGTTGTGGAGTATATTTTCATTAACAGCACCCGGGAGTATTATATAGCGGGGTAATTAGTATTACAACGCCTCTACCGGCAACGCAGTCATCTCTCCACTTAATTAGGCACATTGCTATCTCGTATGTTCATGAACTACTATTACCACCGCGTTCTTTATTTCCCAAAACAAAACTTATATTAACCAAAATAAATTTGAGCGCTCAAATATGTTTCAACTTTATTTTTAGATTGCGCCCGTTATTCGCAGCCTGACTGCTTTCATCAATCTTCATAAATTTTCTTTATAGCTTATTGGGTCCATTGTTATTTCGAATATATGTGATAGATAAAAGATTAAAAAAATAAATAAATAAAGTGTGTGCATGCGAAGTTAAAAAAGAGTCGATTGTTCGGCTTTTAAGTAAAGCTTAAGCTGCGAGGGTGAAACATGGGAAAGCTCTCTTCAGAGATAAATGGCTTTGTTGCTTCATATTATATTGGCGCGAGTATGTATTTACTTACAGATTGTCGTAGATGTCAGTCTTATATAATGGCATCTAAAAGACACGTTAAAAGTGTAGAATCAAATACTAGGGAGGAACCTTCATTTTTCTCCGAAATTTTACATTTGCTTCGTGAAACCTTGACAGGTGAATAGGTAACACACACATACAGGTTTGGATAGCATTAAAAAAGCTTTTACTACAACAATGCCAATTTCCCTCATCCAAAAACTATAAAAAAGGAAGCGACGTTGTGTAACGATTAAGGCGATACTTTTATTATATAAGAAACACCGCAATATCCTTGCTCACAAAAGCCTGTTTATAAAAGCATATAGACCAACGATTTTCTTCTTCTTTTTATGTTTATGGCTTGTATGAAAAGAGCACACGTCCGAAACATAAATCGTTTATTTTAAATTATTTATATGTAAATGACGTCTAATTTCAAGCGTGTTGAACTAAATAGACTCCAAAAACCCTTAAGGTAAATTATACCCACTTAGCATTACCATTTACACCTACTAGCTTTCGTGTTAAGTCAGCCCCGGTTCAGACTGACCTGCAGCTGCACGCTTCAGGTTATCAACAAAAAAAGCTTTAAAATGTATTACAGCGTTTATCAGAGAAAAAAAACACGTACAGGTGCCTTTCTAATCTAGTACACTGTAGTTAATTGTCTGGTAGAGCCAACGTAATTTGACTTAATTAACATGAAGGGTTAATTCGTTTTAAACCCTTTATGTCTGCCATAATCATAATCGTAAATTACTATATAAAGTTGTACTTTAAATATTTTATTTAAATTAATTTTGTAAACTATTTAATACGAACAAATATTTTTTATAGCCGCTATAAAGATTTTTATTTTAAAAAATTTAACGTAAATCTAATTAAAGATAATATAAAATTAATTAAAAAGCAAATGGAGGTGTGGTCACCACATAACCTTCATTTATGTATTTGAAAAATATTCGTTACTTTTAATAGAAACTATATTTTCATTGATTAGTAGCTAATTAGATTGGCATAATATGTCTGCAACTTATTTTGTTGAAATATTGATAGTAACTCCGATAGTGACATCCGTCACTTTTAAATATCCTATACAAACCTATATTATTAATTGTCAGCTGATTATAATGACAATATATTTGTGCAACTTGATAGGAATATTATTTTTTACTGTTATGCTTTTTCCATAAATTTTTCCATAATGAGTTAACTACAAATTGCGGTTGGAGGATTTCAGCCAAAAGTCATTTTTTTATAAGCTTAAATATGAATTTTCACGCCGATCTGTTAAGCCGCTTTGGCTGTAGAGACAGACACACACAAATACACGCACACAGAAAGGCAGACAACAGTTTGAAAATAACTTTTTCTGAATCAGTGGAGTCGAAAACGGATAGTTCCGCAAAAATCACAATTTTTTGCGATTACTAATGTAAAATTACTTGTGTCGGTCAAAAATGTTAGTGACGTTAGTTAAATTTTTGTAAGGAGAAGGGGAAGTTACGGTTTTAGTATAATAGGAAACAATTTGACGCCTTGAATCGTTTTTATATTATATATTTTGTTAATGTGCGTGTCAGAGTTGCTTTATATCTTTTATTATAGCCTGTAAGCTTTTCATGCCACATCTTGGTTTTTCCTTTCATTCACGAAGTAAAAGAAAGTAGAGTAACCACGAAAAATTTTAAAATTGAGATTTTTGGCGACTACCAGTGAGAACCAAAACTGCAATCCAGAAATAAAAACAAGGCCGGACTAACATTTTTTCTTTTTTTATACCTGATCAGGGTAACCAACTTTTGCCACAAAAAAACTAGGGTTGCCAACTCAAAAAAAAAAAATATTTAATATTATACATTATTTTATTAACTATAAATCTTTATAAGTGTAGTAGTTATAAGCTAAAAAAATATCTTGCTGGGGCTGTTTTGTAGCTAAAAAAATTGTCCACAACCTCCCTTAACGTAATTTAAAATCTGTCAACTCGTTTAGCAGATACGTGCAAAACACTGGAAAAATTTCCATACATTTGGTCAAAAAAAAAAATCATGAAAATTTTAAATTTTCTAAATCGCTGATTTTCACATATTTTATAAAGAAAAGCATGCTTATCACAATGCTACAACCCGTTTTGCAATTTAGCTCCTGGTTATCTAGAAATTCCTGTCCAAAGTTTGAAAATTCTACCATTTGTTCAAATGCTCATTCCCTACCATTGTCGGAATTTAATTTTAAGTGGCGTGGGTGACAAATTATTAACTTTTATTTTCATAAATCATAAAATAAAAAAGTTATAGCCATTATACCTTTATTTTCACATTTAATTTAAATTTAACATTTTTAATTTTAAATTTTAAAATAAAATTTTTTAATTTTGACAAAAATAATTTTTAATTTTATTATTTACTTAAATTTACAACATATACCAGCTGGATCAATTAGAAATAATTTTAGTTATCTATTACAACAAATTATTTTAGGGTATTCATAGCTACATTAACTCCCCATTTTTATTTCAAACGTGCAAGAGCAAAATTCAGTTGGTGGCGCTGCAAGTAGCGAACCTTAATCCAACTAGATATACGCTAACTCGACCATGACATTGGTGGGGGAACATTCTTGCTTTGGGCTTGCAGCATATGCGTTTCAGAATGAGAAGTTGAGCTGGCTCCGAATCCCTTAATATACTCTAATTATCCAATTATTACGATTCAAAAAAATAATACTTAACATATATTTAAGAACTTTTAAAACAACTCATCGTATTGTTAATATTTATTCGGATTGTCTGATACACACGGATTTATAAAGCTCAATAACGCGTCAGTACTATTTTTAAGATTGGATATTTCGCTGGTCACATTCTTCAGTTTAAAAATATTGTTGCTTATATAATTTAGGTTGACAAATATATTTAGGATTTGGGTCAGAAATTCTGTTTGGTTGAGATCATCGTTAAAGCAAATCATAAACTATGTAACTTAGATCTAGAAAATAGGAGATTAGATGTGGAATATTGTTCTATGCGCATGTTGATAATTGAATAACGTCCAAACCATTTAGTAAAATTGCCTGCTGGTTTGTTGAAGTAAAAACCTGAAAATATACTTACTATTCAAAGAACCTAGCTTTGTTGTTAACGTTTCGCTCGTCATTGCAAGGACCGTCTTAAGACCATATAATTAAATTTTATTTAATACAACACCATTATCTCTAATCGTTTATTGTAAAAAACCAAAGATTTGCGAAGCTATTTGGATTTACAAAAACCTCTAAAAATTTTACACATATAGGCTTCCATGCACAAACAAAGTCTTTAATCATTTGTCTTGAAAATGTAATGGCTAGCAAAACGTTAAGAACACAAAAAAAAACTATGCAAACTGAACTCAAAAAATATATATACATCAATTTAAACGTGAAAGCTTACCAAACCAAAAAAAAAAAAAATCCATGTTTTTTTAAAGAGTAAAATTTAATTTTGAAATCAAAAAAAAAAATGAAGAACTAACCTGTGCACAAAATACTAAAACAAATAAAATTTTTATCGACATATCGGCTTCAGTTGTTTTTTTTTTTTATGGCGAATTTTAATTTATATTATAAAAAGGTTATCTTCATTTTCATACTTATATAGGAAAATTTATCAGTGTTCATTTATTATTCAATCTAGCTGATATTAAATTACAATTAATGCAATATTTTACAAGAAGGTTTAAATAATTTACAGTTTTGACATAAAATGGTGATTTAAATTAAAATTACTTTAAGTATTGCAAAAAAAAACGTAGCTATGTTTAAGTTTGTGGGGCTTAAAATCGATTCTTTTTTTTCTTCATATGCTCGTCCATGAATGGACCAGTTTTTCAATCTTCTCTTTATTTCTTGCAATGTGTATAAATCACTGATCTGAATATAACACTGGATTGGGCTTGGGCAGCATTCTGTCACCTGAGAGCGTGCCCGATTGAACGGCGCCATGACACTAAAACTGAGGTTTTGTGACACAATGCGGCGGCAA
>JARJDX010001949.1:0-13178 GCA_030264735.1 Gymnusa sp. GC000175
TAAAACTTTAAATAATATTTTTGGTTATGTTTAAATCCACATTAAATATGAAATATTTGTTGTACTTTTATTTATAAAGAGGAATAAATGCGTGATAAATAAATATATAAAAGTTGTAGTGTGCTTTGACAAATTTGTGCGTCTAAACCACTCGCGCCAAACCGTCCCTGCGCCAAAACGTCCTGCGCCAAAACGTACCGTGCCAAAACGTCTCTGCGCCAAAACGGCAGCGCCGAACTGGGCGCGCCAAATGGTCCCATCCCCGTCGAAAACGGATATTTCCGAAAAAATCTTGATTTCGAAAATTTTCGATATTACTATACTTTCATTTACTTCGTAAATGAAAGTAAAATGGGGAATTCCTATTTGAAATTTTAATTTTTTTAAGAAACCCTGTACATAATTATATATTTTGATATCAGATTGTTGCATTTTAGTTTTTAGATGATGCAAATTTTTTTATAAAGAATAATTTTTTTTCTTAAAGTTATTAATATTTTTTTACATATGTAGCCAACTTAGCCAGACACACATAATAGTTTACATTGCTGTATGTGCTCGGCTTAACAAATGTTGTTTTGAAATATTTTTTGTTGTTGAATAAATATTAATTTATTTTATTTATTTATTTATATATTTATTGTCGTTAGTCTCAAATACCACACTAGATGCGTCAAGAAATCTGATCATGTGCATCATTATTATCGTACTTCTAAATGAAAAACAGATTATAGCTGCCCGTTACGGTATCCGGACATTTGACCGTCAGCATTTGTTCGACAGATATTTGGTCACAGGCTATTTGCCCGTTGGGCATTTCACCGCCCGGACAATTGATCGACCGGACATTTAATTGACCAGTATTTGACCGATCGCCAAAATATAACTGTAAAGTTGTGATTATTACGAAAACAAGAATGGTATGGTTTTGTATAAATTTTATATTATAGTTTTTTAAATTTCTTTTTATTAGAATTTCTAGGAAGGGTAAAGCTCCAGCTTTTTTCATGTTTTCTAAATTTAATATTAACACAATTTTCACTTTCGATATAAAATTTAAAAAATATTAGGGAATTGAAAAGATCGTACTCATCCACTTGATGGCTCTAGAATTTATAATATCGAATGTGCGGTTGATGATGACTGCAATCTTTGTTACATAGGCCAAAACAAAAAACGATATGTTTAAACAAAATTTAAACAGCACATGTTTCTTGTGAGAAACCGTAACATCAGAAAATCAGCTTTGTCGCTTCCATGAAACTAACGCATATTTATTAAAACAAACAATAGACACAAAATTGTACATGATGAAAATGATTTACATGATGAAAAATAAACATTAATTACCATATACGAACTCAAAATGTCCTTCGGTCAAATGACTGGACGGTCCCGGCGACCAAATGTTCGTCAGACAAATTCTGACGGTCAAATGTCCTAGAACCGTCCGTTACTGTTTAAAAGTTTAAACATATTTTATTAAAAGTTCCTGTGCCTTAATACTAAACAATTAGAAAACTGTTTGAATTTAAAAGACATATTTGTGTTATTTAATAATCGATTACACGGGTCTCTAATGTAAACGTTGTTGAAAATTCCAAAGTAAATTTTTGCAATATCCAAAGATATCCGATATATGTAGTATACATCTTATTTTAATTTCAGCTCACGAGCACGCGTTTCTGTTGGTACTGACCTGATTCTTCAGGATTTGCCGAATATCATTTGATTTATCGCTTAATACCATTTTCACACTTTTGTGGATAACCTCCTCTTCTCATCTTACTCAGCAATGAAATAACGCAGCGTTTCCCAAACTATGGTATTTTTTTGCCCTAAGCCCTAAAGTTTAGGTTAGGAATATTTATATTTTACTATTAGCTATGACTGCAAGGCTAGTAGGCCTATGTCTTGATTTGTTTTGCACTTTAATTTTTTATCTTATTTTGCCTTTTTCTTTTCAATAATATATTTTTGATCTCTTATTTTCTTTTCTACTCCAGATTCCCTCTTTCTCACAGTCTTTCTCTTCTTTTTTTTTTCTCCTATGGTACTCGTAGCAGTATTTTTGGCACCCTTTATCCTGCCATTCTCGAAGATATGCCCAATCCACCTTATTATTGAGCCTTAATTATTGCAATAATATTTACACAGCTCAGTTAACTCCTTGTTAGTTCTTCTTTCCTTCTATCATTGATTTACCGTATATCTTTTTAGCACTTTTCTTTAACTCACTTCTAACATTCTTTAATGACTTTCCTTAACGTTCAGACCTTTCTAGCCGTTCCACTACAATCTGTAATTCTTGCAGACTTCGTGTCGCTATAGCAATATCGCCTGCAAAGGCTAAACACTATTGTTTTTTATGATACAGTACAACTTCTCCATTGGGGCGGCAGAACATTACGAAAAATTACTGTGGTGTTTACAAAACTGGTGGAGGAGGGCGATCCGTTTCGTAAAGTAGCGTAAATATTGAAGTTTTTAGTTGTCACCATGCCGTGGTCGGGTACGAATCGGGGCTTTGTAGTAAAGGTTTTTTCAAAAAAGGGCGAATTTGTAACTGCGACTCAGAGGGCGTTTCACAAGAGGTTCGTTTTACGGGCCAACAAAAGTGTTTCACACCGGTAAACGATTTTGCTGTGGGTTCAAAGATTAAGGGCAACTGGATCTGCACTAAAGAGAAAACTACACAGACGTCCCAAAAAATATGAGAACACTGCACTGAGAGCATCGAATAAGCTGTCTCCAACGCGCTTAGCACGGAAACATGCGTCAGCTCTTTAGATTTCGAAAAGAACTATGAGGCGACTTTTGCATACCAATCTTCAATTACACCAATGACGCCCATTTCCATTTTGTTGGCACAGTAAACAAACAAAATTTTCGGTACCGGGCGACAATTCCACCAACGGCCTTTATACAGCCCAAAAGTGACCGTTTAGTGTGCTGTGTCGTCTATGGGCATCATTAGGCCTTACTTTTTTGAAGAGGGTAGAGTCACGGTTACTGCGAACCATGTTGGAGAATTTTCTGCGCCTGAAAATTTAAGAGTATGGGAAAGAACATAACCTAGAGGACTTCTGGTTCCAACAGAATCAGAATGAGCACATACAGCACGCCATCCTCGCAAAATTTTGTAGGAAATGTTACCGGGTTGAGTGGTCTCTTTACGTAAGGCAGTTCCGTGGCAACTGCGCTCGCCTGATTTAAGTTCCTATAACTTTTCTGTAGGGGATATCTCAAGGCCGAGGATTTCAAACATCGTCGTTGGTCCTTGCTCCTTGGACCAACCAAAGAAGGCCATTCAAGAAGAAATTTAAGGACTTCCGCTCGACATGCTAGTAAAAGCTAGTAAACTTTCAAGAAGGACTCTAAATGTGTATCAGCCGTCAAGGCCACCATTTTGATGATATAATTTTTAAAACTTAAGCTAAAAAACTTTTTTATATTTGAATTTAGAAAATAAAAAGTTTTTGGTGATACCTTCTACCATTTTATTTTCACGCACCCTTTGAAATGTGGGAGTAATTTCTGCCGCACCTGTATTAGTATGCCGAACTTCCATTTCTAGTACCATTTATTTCAGTGCTTTACTTGGGGTGCTTGATAAGTGGTTAATAAATACGTAATCGCGTAATGAACGACATTTGATATTTTAATGTAAAATTTTCATTGAAATATCACATGTCACGTAGGTTGCGGCGAAGACAAGCTGGGAGAGCGATAATATTGAGAGATTCTCTTGGCCATAGCGTTTTAACCAAATAACATCTCTAGGAGCCAAGCTACTCGAGACAACATGTTTGCTTTAGATTCTCTAGTGCCTGTTACATTTACATTTGAAACTTAATTGTGTTTTATCTGGTTTAATTCACAAGGTTATATAACCTAACCTGTTATTTTTTAAATAATTTTTTATTGCGATTTATTTAAATAACCCTTTTGCTAGAAATAAAATTTCAAGCTTTTTTTACCTCAACTTACTTAATTTTTTTATCCTAAATTTTATTGTTTTCTGTAATAGGTGGCACTTTAAATTTCATTTTCCTTAATACCATTTGTGTAATTTATTAATTATTGTTACTAATTAGTTAGACGTAGTTTTTTTAGATTAATATCTGGCCAAAAATTAAATTGTTAATTTTTTGTAAAGGTATATTTCCTATATTTTTTCTAATTTAAATTTGTAATTTATTTGCTTATATATAATTGCATATTTTTGCTTTTAACATTTGCTGATTTCGTATAACTGCATTTATTACTAATAACTTCATTGTTGTGACTTGCTTGGTTAATTTATTATTTTTCTATAATTTTTATAAACACTGGTAATACCTTCGAGAAGAGAGGCATTGGTGAAAAACTCCTGACACCCGAGAGCTCAAACTCCGGTTTATTAAGGGACTGCTCCAATATCATCCTGGCTTAAAGTCATTTACGTGTGCAGGAGTCTAACACTCCAGACATTCTTGTAACATTCTTGTAACAAAGCTTTTTATAGGGATTAAGCAGCATAAGTAACACCATTTTAAATTTAATTTAAAGTAATTTAATTACATCTGAAATCTACGGGTAAAACTTAGTGTTGCGTTTTATTTACCATATTCCTTTGTTGTTTACTTTTATTTAGAACAATTGAACCTACTACTTAACCTACTACACTACATGTTTCTTTAGCAATTGTTTTTTCCTGCAAATCCCAAATTTGCTGGTGCCCAATTATTTTCATTATCTTAAAATTTGCTTAAAAAATATACCCACTGAAAATGTCGCTTATACTGCAAAATTTTCCAAATCCCTTAAGCGCTTTCAGAGCTATTTATTATATTTCACACTTTGCCCAACCCTCTTTTTAAAATATTTTTTAAGTATAAGCAAATGCGCTAAAGAGTAAAAGCTCTAAAAAGTAAATAATATCACCACCAACACTTTAACCGAAAGAAAGTTCAATTTGGACACTGACCTATTATCATTTTGATCAATTTATAATGTCCTAAATATGGCTATCTTTGTATTAAAAATGACAAACTGATCTAAAATTCTGACTGATAAGGTGTTTTTACCAGATCATAACCATATTTTTAAACAACGTGATAAAATATTGTACTGCTACAGGAAATTGACATGTGTGTAAAAATTTACATTTTAAATTTTAACGACCAGATTTTAATAAAACAGAAAGACATGAAACCATGCTAAATAAAACCATACAAAAAGAATTTCCTTGTATGCAAAATATATTTTTTTTACATGCGCATTGTTTTTAATAATTTTTAAATTGTGTTTCGCTTTGTAAAATTTTCTATTTCGTGCACCAGCTATCGTTAGGAGAAATTTATTAAATGCGCATATTAATATAAGTAGAAGGTAAAAAATAGTATGTAAAAACATTAATTATCGTAAGATTTACTCACAGACGAGATAAGAAAGGTATTATATGTATACTTTATTTGTTTAGTTGCCAGTTTGATGTTTGTTCTTTTTGTAACAAGTGAGGCAAATGATTATCCCTATAGCGTGTAAAAATGAAAAAATATTGCCAGATAAAAATGTTTCGATTAATACCAAAGTGATTTTCAATTTGCTTTTGTTATAAAATTGTAAGTTCTTTTTAATATTTCAACTTTTATAGTAAATAAGATATTTTATAAAGCAAGAGTAGGGGGAGGATCTGGCGGCCAAGCGGGCTTAATAAAATACATAATTGTAGAATAATTTTATTTGTATCGAGAAAGAAACATCTTGTTCAAAATATAAAAATTTGGTGTAGCCAATACATTACTTTAATATACATTTAAAATATAATTATTTTATTTTAATTAAATTAAAGAATTAAAAAAAAATAGTATAAGTATTAGGCAGCAAGTTTTAAAAACGTCACTTAAGTCACGAGTTTTATGTTAAACATAAGTAACGCGAAGCGAAAAGTCTGTGTCAAGAAGTTAAAAAAATATTCTTCTTTCAAATGCAATAACATTTAAGTGTGACAAGCGTCAGTTTTAATAGGTCTCTACACATTAGATATGGCTTGGTGTTTCGGTTTTTTTCGGCAGGATCCGGGCATTTGACCGTCAGCATTTGTCCGACAGACATTTGGTCGCCGGCTGTTAACCTTTCGGATATTTAACCGCCGGGATGTTTCACCATCCGGACATTTAACGGACCAGCAGGGCGTTTGGATCGACAACGTGATATTCTACTGCCTAATTATGATTATTAGGGATACATAAATGTGTGCGGTTTTCTATAGATTTTGTATGAGTATATATAAAGTTTTTTAATTTTTTTTTAATTTTAATTAGAATTTATGGGAAGGCAATTCTTCGTCTTTTCCATGTTCTCCAAATATAATATTAACATAGTTTTTGCTTCCAACACAAAATCGAATGTGCGGATGATGATGACTACCATCTTTGTTACATAGGAAAAAAAAACAATATATTAGAACAAAATTTAAAGAATATGTGAGAAACCGTAACATCGCAAAATACTGGCATTCATTCCACGAAACAAACGCATGTTTAATAAAACAAATAATACACACAAATTGGACTTGATGTAAATGATTTACATAATGAAATATAAACATTATATTAGACCATATAGAGACTTTGACATTCCAATCACAATTTTGCAGTAATATTTTACTTTGGCGATCAGAACGCCGGTCAGTTAAATGTCTGGACGGTTAAATTATCTTAATATAATATAATAAAAACAGACAAATAGCCGGCGACTAAATATCCGTCAGATAAATGCTGACGGTCAAATGTCCTAGGACCGTTTTCGGCAATTAAAAACGCTTTAGCCCTAAATAGGGTAATTTGATATATGTCAGTTTCGCATACAGTTTGTTAGTTATATTGAAATTAACGTTAAATAAAAGTTTTTACTTCCATTTACGATGTAAATATCCGTTTTCGACTCCCCATATTTAGAAAATGTTGTTTTCGAAGTAGCGCAGACTTTCTGCTTGTCTCTCTCCCTGTGCCCTCTCCATGGCCCAGACGGCTAAACTGACCGGCCTGGAAATTTATATTTAAGCTTTTAACAAAAATTGAAAGGTCCCAGTGATTTTTAACTCAAATCCACCAAACAGAAGTGGTATTTTATTGGTTAGGTTTTTCGGTTTTTTACAAATATTTCAAAAACTATCAAGATTTTGAAAAAACACAAGAGTACAAAGGTATTTACTTGGCAGCCGTGATCTTTAATAGCATTCCATACAATATACAACAAATGAATACCATTAAAAGATTTTCCAAGGCCGTAAAAGATCATTTCCTCTCAAAAGAAAAATTAAAAAAAAAATATCTTTAATATATATGTATATGTTTTTATAAGTATATGTATAGCGATAAAAGTATAATTGACCCTAACAAACTTTTTATGCAAATACCAACACCTACATGTTTATAATAATATTAATTTGCAAAAAATTTGGTTATCATTTTTTTAAAATTTAACATTTTAAGAAGTCAACCTTTTTCGTCGCTAAGGAAGTTTTATTGAATTTATTCCCATCAAGTATCAGAGGCATACTATCATTATAATCAGCTGACAGTTGTCTGTTCATTAATCAGGTACTTGAGCTCAAAATTTATTATTACTCTATACCCTTCCTATGTTTGTATAGGGCCATATATCGATCCTAATACTCTCCAGTCAATCGTAATAGCAATTGTTCTTGCTTCTGGGTCAGTGTCCAGCACTTACTTTCATATGATAATATGCTCTAATATTTTCACCTTTTCGAATTTCTTTTTTTGTTTTGTCATGTTTCGTTTGTTTCTTCCTTTTGCAGTTGGCATTATTTTTGTTTTTTCTTCATTGACTAATTTGCATGTTTCCTCCTCTAGTAGCCTGAACGTCCTTTCTACAGTTGCCATGTCTCTCTCCAGTATTGCCACATCCGCGTATGCCAAAATCTGCTTCGATATTTGTAGCAACGTGCCTCTTCTCTCTACTTTACCATTTTTTATTTCATACTCAAGTCCTAGATTGAATAGGATCGGTGACAGTCCCGCCTCTTTGACGTAGTCCTGTTGTTATGTTGAGTGGTTGTGAAAGCGATCACTCTATTATTATCTTTTTTTTCATTTTAGACTATGTTGTGATTTGGATTGCATAAGAGAATGAACAAAGATTAATGCAATTTACCTTCACCGCGATCGAACTACAGTCAAGTGTAATTGGTTAACGCACCGTACCGGCAGTACGAAGATCTGAATTGCATTTTTCTAAAAAATTTAAATATCAATAGCATAAAATGCGTGTTGTTTTATCACGGGTGGTCATTTGTATCATCCTCCGCAGTTTTGGTGATATTTCCAGGTATTGAAGGGAGTACCATAGGCTCTCTCGCTCCACCAAGTCTTATGCTTGTTTCAAGTCCATGCACATATGTTATACATGCACATCATACTCCCAGTATTTTTTTAATATATACTTTATGTTAATTATCTGGTCTACTGTAGACCTATTCGTTCTGAAACCACATTGGAAGTCTCTTAAAATCTTTTTAGATAATGGGAAAGCTTATTCAATACCACGTTGGATAGGATTAATCAAGATTCCCCCGTAATTTTCGCACTTTGCATTATCTTCTTTTTTGTGAATGGGAATAACAATAGCTGTATTTCATTCCTGGGGCATTTTTCTCTTTCCATATATGTGAGACTAGTTTGAAAAGTTCAGCTGTTGATTTTATTGGCCTTTCCTTATAGAGTTTATTTGGGATTACCGCATTTACTATTAAAATTCAATATTGTCAATATTGAATTTTAATGATAGATGGCATATTATTTTCTTAAATTTTTAATTTGATAATTTATGTAATTTAAAATTTTACACTCAATAACTACTTAAATATTCAAAAACTAAAAAGAGTTTTAATTTTATTAATAAGACAAAACATGAGAATTATTTAAACATTAAAAATAGAAAAATATTTAAATTAATTTTGAAATATTAGTATAACATTTAAAATTTTAATGATATGACAATTTTGAATTTTAACAACATCATTTTGAAATTTTAATTTAACATATTTTATTAAACTTGTAATTTATTTTAAACTTTTATTACTAATTATTTTCTTCAAAATTAATTTGTTATATTTTCAAAATTCGCATTCTAAAAAAAAAAGAATATATGCTACTTAGGCCATCCTTATCTGTTTTAAAATTCATGCCCTTTTTTATTCTTGTTTATATGCCACATTTCTAAGAACAATCTTTTCTTCTAATTGCTCTCTCCATCCAATATTTTCATATCTATAAAATTGATATCATGTAATGGTTTATTTGCATGTATAGCCAAGGCACATGTTTTTTATTTAGTTTTATATCATTTCTATGTTGACTTATCCTGTTTCTTAACCATTGTCCTGTTTGGCCTATATATGTAAGTTCACATGTTCCACAAGGTATTGAATAAATAACATTACTGTTGACTGCTATAATATCTTTTGTTTTAGGGCTTCTGAAAAACGTATTTAAGCCTTTTGTGTTACAAAGTGAAATTTTTAAATTACTCATTTTTATAACCTTTATTATTTGATTAGTTACTCCTGTTATAACTGGTAATTTATAGTTTTTTTATAAATAAAAATAATCAATTTTCTTAAAACTTACTATCTGATCATAAAAACATCAATTTTTCGAAGAATTGTTTTGTACAAATATGGAAAACTTTGATTTCTTATTTCATAATAAAATATTTTTCCTAAAACACAAAAAGTGATTGCTGCATTTGACACGTAGCATTTTATTTATTAACTATTATGACGTGTTTAATAACAAGTTTTTTGCTTCAAAGTTGTGACTGATAAACAAAGTGTAAAAACTATAATATACCGTGGATCAAATATAAAACAAAAATTATAGGCGTAATATTTTTAAAGGGATTAGTATTCAAAACATAATAATAATATTAATTAAAATTAATTTTTTCACAGTAAAGTATTAAAATTATTAGAAATGATTTGAAAGCTTTTTTTTAATGATTTTTTAAAGTTAATTTTTTTAAGAAACATATTAATATTAATCTTATTGAAAAAAAAATATTTACTTCTGAGTTTAAATATATTTAATACTATTAATATTATCCACACCATTGATGAGTCCGTCTATAAATTCATTCGGTAGTGATTTTAACACCTTAACTCATAAAAAAGAGCTTTCCATACTTTCAAGCGAGAAAGCGATACCTTACTTTAAACACAAGTTTCATCTATGTTTTTTGAACGGTACTGTGTATATTCCTTTATAGGAATACATTTTGTAAAATATCTGTATTTTTTCATCTGAAATAGCACTATAAGTTATTTTTTAAATTTTACTCAGGGTGATGACTCATTTCTGTTGACCTTTGGTTGGCATAAAAATTGACGCAGAATCTCCTTGTCGTTTTAGTAATGATCGGGATCGGCTGCTCAGATTGGTTGGGTAGGTTTAATTCGTTAAGGTAAATGAATTGTTGGGCGCCAGCAATTTTAGTATTTTCAGAAAAATATAATTACAAAAGAAACATATAGTAGGTCTAAGGGTGATAATTTACCTTATAAAACCAATTAACTAACGGATGTGTCATTTAAAAACAATAAGTTTATCTCGTATATGCAATCATATGTAAATAATAATAATAGTAAAAAAAAATTACTCGGCCTGCTTATTAACAGGTTTAGGGTTAGGACCTTTACAATGATGTACTGGATTTTTCTCGTGATCGGGTTTGCAGACAGTTGTACTTCTTGGCTCGTCAATGACCTTTGGGCAGTCCTTTATTGAACCTTAGTTTAAGGATGCTCCAGTGCCCAGAGTTTTGCCACCAAAGACCTTCTTCTCAGAGGCGTCACCAGTGTTTATAAAACAATAATACAATAGTGCAGCAAGAAGGCTACAACCATAAATTAAATAGTTACAATAAGGACTAAGCAAATATGAAAAGATAAATACAAATTTTTGGAAAATACATATCCTTACAAGAAAATAATAATTTAACCCTAACCTAACCTATATAGTCGTTCGTCTGTCTAATTATTAAAGAAAGTTAATTACAAATAATTAACTTAAAAGTAGATTTATCACACATAAAATAATAAAAAGGAGAAGGAAATTTAAAGTGCCACTCACTAGGAAACCACTGAAAATTATAAAATATAGTAAAGGAACTCAGAAATAAAAAGTATATACAATTTATATTGCTTGCAAAAGGGTTAAGCTACTTGATGGGAATAAATTTAAAAAAACGTTGCTTAGAAAAGAACAAGGATGACTTCTTAAAATGTTAAATTTTGAAAAAATTATAAGAACAAAGTTTGTTGCAAATATATTTTTTTATATAAATTTGGTGGTTTTTGAAATATTTGCAAAAAAACCTAAAAACATAACCATTAAAATACCACTTCTCGTTGGTGGATTTCAGCCATAAGTCATTAGGACCTACCAATTTTTGTTAAAAACCTAAATATAAATGAGAGAAGTTGAGAACGGATATTTCCGCAGATATCTCGATTTCGAAAATTTTGCGATTACTTTACTTCTTTTACTTCGTAAATAAAAGTAAAAATGCACTTTATTCCCAAAGTGTAAGGTTTCCCATTTAACTTCTTTTCAACAAACCAAAACCCATGTACTTAATGAATCCCTTTATATGTATAACATATTAATATTACAAAATATTTACAGGTAGCTTCACAAAAGATAAAACTCCAATTCAATTAAAGAATAAAAAAATATATTTAAAAAAATATTTGATGATTTATTTCATTTTTTATGTCAAATAATAAAAGTTGGCTTTAGTTTAAACTTTTTTATTGAGAATAAAAGTACTTTCTTTATTTTCCCCCATTTATATATAGTTTACTAAGGTCAACTTTGTACTCATATTGTCTTTTGAGTTTCTCTTTACAAAAAGCATTGTTTAAATGGAGTTGAATATATCGCGCTGTACTTTAGAAGATGCATTGTAGTATAATAATATTACACTGCTTGCGATTGAATATTACATAAACTTAAAGTTATATATTTTTAGTATAAAAGCATTACTTAGCTGAATGCTGTATGTTAAATATTCCTTATGCCCACACAATTGTAATTTTAAGGGTGCCTTTTTATTTTTATTTATGAAGTAAAAGAAAGTATAAAAATCGCAAAAATATTTTAAATCTAGATTTTTGCAAAAATATCCGCGTTGTAGAAAAATTGGGAGGTCTCAGTAACTTTTGGGTTTTATGTTTTTATTTTTTTTAATTCAAAAAAGAATTATTTACTAAAACACTGTGTTTAGTTAATTTATTTCTTGAATTTTATAAAACAAACTTTGGTGATTTATTAATAAAAAATTAAAAGCACACAAGAGCTCTCTATTGATGTTTATTTAATTATTTCAATGTTCAGACTGACAATTTTTTGCCTGCAATAAAAATAAATTAATTTTAACACTGATCAAAAGGGAATAATATTTTTTTTATAAAAAAACGCCGGTCCCATAAAAAAGTTAGGAAAACGTTTTTCAAACCCTGGATTGTACAAAAGCTTCTTGACAAAAAATGTTCATAAAAATATAATCAAAATAAGTACACAATTTTTCAAGAAAAATAGGACATTCGTATTTTACCGCTTTAAATTTATTATTATTATTTATTAAATGGATGCCTAAACTTTCGGAAAGTGTTTAATAAAGTTAATACAATCACTGGCGCATCCAGGGGGGTCCATGGGGGTCATGGCCCTCCCTTATGAAATTTATCAAATATACTATACTTTATTATTTAAACTTTTATGTTTCATAATATTAATGTGGTATGTTGTAAATAAAAAGTGTTTGATGCGCAAGCTGAGTTTTGTACTCAGTTCTGTAGATGTTATGCATATGTTATAAATAATATATAAGTAATCTCTATTTTTTTTAATAAACAGTAAAACTATCATTCTTTTTACTTTTCAAATATGTACCTTACTATCTAGTGTGTATGTATCTCGGCTCTTATTTTTGATGCAAAATTCTTTTTAAATATTGGCCCCCCCTTAACATACTTTGTGGATACGTCACTGCACTGGCTTACGGTATTGTATACTTGTGTAACTTATAAGCGATTAAGATTTGTTAATAATGGGTTGACATAAAATGAAATTAAGAAGTAAATTTATATCAGGAAGTTCAGGAAA
>JARJDX010002059.1:0-12050 GCA_030264735.1 Gymnusa sp. GC000175
ATTTTTATAGTTCTTTTATTTTATTAGAAGTTAGAACTTGATTTTTACACGATTTTATTAGTTCTATTTACATCATGAAAATTTTATAAACTAAATTTTCGGAAATATCTGTTTTCGACTTTTCTTTGTCATCATGATCAATTAATGAAATGTGGTTATGTTTTTGCTAAAAGTGACAAATATATCTAAAATTTATCCATGAAGAGTAAATATATCTCGATTTTTTAAGTTAGTGTAATGTCTGTCTGTTTCCTTTAATATTTTTTTTTGTACTTTGGACGTTATCCATTGATTGGGATATGTGGAAGTCATACATTTGGTTATCTTTTTTAACCTTTGTCTTCTTAAATGATCAAATTTTCTTGTTTGTAATCAAGGAACCTGCATACTTTAACATACCACTTTATTACCCTTCTAGTAGCATGACGAACGTTATCCCTATCTGTGTCGATGGCAAATAAAAATAATTATGGTCTCGTTACCCATCTATAGTTATTTCCATTTCTATGTATGTCTAAGCTTTTAGAAGTAAATGTACTGAAAATAAACGTGGCGAGAGTAAGCAACCTTACCTTAGTTATTTGGCATCCTTCTTATGCGATTCTTTTTTCAAAGTTGACGTTTTTTATGTAAATTAATCATGCTTACGTTTTTTTAGTCCTTTTTAATATACTTTTTACAGAAATAAGTTTGACTTCATTATGTTAAAAATACATACAAGAAATAGGTATGAAATGTTAATGAGACATTAACATTGTTTTAATACAAATATATTTTATATTTCCTGCATATTAAATAATTAAAGTATGTTAAAACAAAGTAATTCATACATTAAACGTATCATTCTTAAATGCAATGATGCGTTAAAAGTGTTAACAGTCAAAAAAATTTATGGCTTATAAAATAAATTCATTTAAACAGCCATCATAGCTTTTTTGACATTGTTAACTAGTTTCCCTGTTAATGAGCATTTAAGTTTTTAGTAGAAACTAAACGCCTGTTACATCATAAACGCTAATAATTACCAGATATTGATGACTAGATTACTTTGCAATCACCATTATTTCTTGCAAGAATACGTAATATTGATAATTACTCAAACAAATAACATTTTTGTGGTTATTTTTACGACATTGCGTTGAATTGGGCGTGTAATCGACAATTTACTGCTCCATCACATGAGCATGACTATTAAAATTTGTATAAAATTGTCATTTATTTACTCAACACAATATGAACGATAAACAACGCAAGCGTGTATCTCGAGAGGATGCGTTTAAGTACCACTAAACAGTTTAAAGGACAATTTTTATTTTTATGTTGTTTCGAGAAGTTGTAGTAGTTCTATATTTGTTTTAACCCTAATTTAATTTTGTGTTAATTGGTACCTGAAATTTAATTTAGTTTTAACAGCCTCTAAATATTCTATAATATACTGGCAATGTTCGCGACTTAAACTAAAAATATTTACGAAATTAATTTTAGTTTCAGCCTTCTAAGTTCTGAAATTTGACATCAAAAGGTAAATTTTCGCAATTTGTTTCGAAAGGGAATTAATAAAATGCAACTAAATAAATTAAAGAAAAATTACAAAAATGAAATTATGTGCATCTGATCAGAACGTTTAACAAGGACTAATGATCGCCCAAAATTTTTAGTTCCGAAACAAATTGCGAAAATTTAACTTTTGAAACTTTTGAAAAAAGTTTATAGAGGAATGTTAGGGATTGGACTGGTCCAAATTTACCACTACGAATAGCACGCGATAAGGAACGATTTACCGAAGTTTTTGCGAACCTTCTATTAGAGGACGGCACACCTTAAGAAGAAGAGGAGGCTTTTAGTTTTTTTGGTGGAAATTTTCATATTGACGCAGTCGCATGCTTCTTTGAATGTATTTAGCAGCCATTGTAGTCTCTCAGCCTGCAATGATCGCATCGTCAGAGTAGCGTCGATTTTTGAGGTAGTCCATGAGTTTTTCTATCTAGTCTTTCAATTATTTTGTCTATTAGCAGGGTCAATAGTTGTGAACTGAGGATGACGCCTTGTCGTATTTCTGACTTGATTTTGATCTCTGCTTCTTCGCCGTTTAAAGTTTTTTCTTATTGTCTGTGTTTAGTTGTTTTATTGCCTCTATTACATTAGAATGTATGTTTTCTACATTAAAAGCTTTCAAGAGTTGTCAGTATTTCGAAAAGTCGCACTTTATCGATTGCCTTTTCGAAGTCGACAAAGCAGAGTTAAGCAGGTTTATTGAATTTGAATGCTTTTTTCACAATTTGACGAACCACAGTGGTTGAGTTATTTTTTAGTGATATTGTGCGTCAGTAGTTTTGTGAATACCTCATTGAATGTCAAGCAGGGAGACGCATCGGTAGTTATTCGGGTCGTCTAATCTACTTTTCTTATGTGATGCTATGCTTGAGCTATGCTTCCAGTCTTGTGGTACTTGTTTGGTAAAAAGAATTTTATTTAACAGCTTTGCTAAATTACAAATCTCTTTTTTTGAGTATCTTATAAAACACTCTCCATATCTCTGCTAAACTTATTATAATATTCTCTTTTAATGTCACGAATTCGATTAGTGGTTCTGTTTCTTCATATTTTCTCTGTACATTTATTTAAACCATAAAAAGATATCTCTGTATTCCATATTTTTGGTCAACCCTGTATTTTAATCAAAAATAGTTTTTTTTTATTAGGTATTTAAGTTAAAACTATTAAAACTGGAAATTTTGTAAAAAAAATACTGAAATTTTTTTAGGATGTATGTGGTGAAAGTTTTTTGTTTGCAAAATTAAGGTAAAATATTATACTTAAAATTCCTTATCGAATCAAAAATGTATCGTAATAAACTTTTAATTACGAAGTTATAAATGTGTTTAATTTAATTAGCATCACTTTTTGATAAACGCCATTACAACATGACGAATTGAAATTACGACTATTATAGAAACCGTAACTAATAATTTAGGACTCTAATCTCATCAACTTAAATCCACTTCCTACGAATTTTTGATGCAACATCAAAAATATTTATGAATAATTTTCATGCTTTGCCTACAAGAAAGTAAACATCAATTTACCATCACATACCAATTAACAGGAAAATGGTTTTTTACGAAATTAAATTATATTTGGAATTATGCTATTAATTATCTACAGATTTTATTATGGATTATATATTTT
This sequence comes from Gymnusa sp. GC000175, assembly GCA_030264735.1. Lineage (NCBI taxonomy): Eukaryota > Metazoa > Arthropoda > Insecta > Coleoptera > Staphylinidae > Gymnusa > Gymnusa sp. GC000175. The sequence goes on from JARJDX010002059.1 coordinate 3,190, forward strand.
ACTTTTTAATATTATGCAATTACTGAATAAACTAACAATCAGTTATTTAATAATTTGCAATTAGTTATTTTATAAAATTTTAAATTTTAATTATTATTTGTTCCTAATACAAAATAAAGTTTAATGTTTTTATTCCTAAATAGGCAGTTCTAAAGCCAGCAGAGAATATACAACAGTTGCAATTATTATTTCTCAGAAGTTGAAATTGAGAATTATAAGTTTTTCTAGAGAAATTTTCAAGAAAGAATTGTCGAACAGAAGAAATTGCTATAAAATGTAATTGCAACAATCTTAATCATTTTTATATTAAATTTTTTTGGGAAATGAAAGTAGTATACTTGTACGTCCTTATCAAATTATTTTTTATTATATGGCGACTAGTTTCGACTTACGTCATCTTCAGGCCAAACTGAAATTTTACAAATTTTTTATAAAAATTGCTTATATATATATATAACATAGCAACAGAATATATTTTTTATTTTTAATTTGAGTTATTATTTTGATTTTTCATTTTATAAAAGTTTTATTATTATTATTAAACTTAATTATATTAGATAAATTTTAGTGAGAAATGTTATAAAAAAATTTTATGAGAAATTTCTTTTTAGGTTAAATATTTTGAAAAACGTGGTTTGTACTTTCATTTCCCAAAAAAATTTAAATATCCTAGTCATGGAGAACACTATCAATAAATTTTTATATTAGTTAAGTTTTCTCACTAAAGTCATGCCCCTTGTAATAATTCATCTATAATTGTGCATCTAAGAATCTCCATATTTGTCAAAAAGGCCACCTTTATCCTTCTTTTGGTCCTTTCCTAAATATCTTGGAATTGTACAATCCGTAATAATTCTCTACCGACTCCTATAACGGTCGCGACTCTCGTTTTGCGCACCACTAGATTTTACGATTACAATCTTAAAACTGCACACGAAATTAAAGTTATTGGTCAACATTTGTATAAATAAACAACACATAACAATCTGTATCATAATTTACCTACAAGACGTTACCGTTATTTACGTTTCATTTACTTAGTAGAAGTAGTAGTTGCTCATTTGTTAGGATTTTACTCTTAACTGACCATAAGCCATAACCGATGTTTAGTCTGCCTTGTACATTGTTTTTCTTTTAAAGAGTTGGCTTTCAGAAGTTTGTAGATATCTCAATGAAAAATCACAAATGTAAACCAGTGTTTGAGAATTGGATCCGATTCCTTTTAAGAAAAAATAGGTATAATATTTTGATATTTAAATAAAACTTAAGCAATAATCAGTTTAATTTTGTTTTACTGACAAGTAATCAGTGGCACTAACTATAAAAAGTGCAACTAAAGTCAGAACAACAGAGAGAGCCATGGAGAGAATAATGTTAGGTATAAGCTTAAGGGATAAAATAAGAAACGAGGAAATACGCAGAAGATCCAAGGTCACAGATGTTATACAACGCACTGCTCAACTCAAATGGCGTTGGGCAGGGCACGTGGCCCTACAAGATCCAGACAGATGGACCAACAAATTAATAAAATGGCGACCCAGAGAAAGCAGGAGATCTACAGGAAGACCTCCAAAACGGTGGAAAGACGACATCGTCCAAACCGCGGGAAAAAACTGGATAAGAACTGCACAGGACAAACAAACATGGAAGAAACTGGAAGAGGCCCACATCCAGGAGTGGATGGGAATAAGCTAAAGAAGAAGAAGAAGATCAGTGACGATCGTTTATTACATTTCTCCTCATCTTCCTATCTGGAAAACATCTGCCATGGAAAACATTACTTAAAAACTCTTTGACCATTGGTAAATATTGACTGATCCCGTTTCTATTTAGACAGAAACTAGTCTCGCCGCTGAATAATATTCCGTTAGTAAACACCTCAATAGTGTTACATTTCCTTATTATTTCTTCACAGAATTGTGATCTCCTATCGTAATCATCTTCATTAAGTCTCTGCTGTAGATGGACTTTATAGGGATAAATGAATTTTTTTTATATACATAGATTCCCAACAGACTTTTAATCGATGTTATAAATCAAGCCTTCCTCTTATTCTAAATAGAAGCTTAGGGCCTCCACGAAGCTTCTTCATCGTTTTTGACCTTGACTTCGGACCAGCCTAGTCCTTGGTGCGCTGCCTTACTAGGGATGGTTCTGCGCCACGTTGTTTTCGGGCGTCACACACTTCTTCTACCTTGAGAATTCCAGTTCAACTCATGTCGAGCAATATCGTTTTACATCCTGCCTTAAAAATTTGCCTATCCAACTCCACTTCCTTGGTTTGACTTCTATAGCTACTCGTTTCTGCTCTGTTATTTAAAGCAGATCTTCATTTAAAATTATGTTCGGCCAGAGAACTTTTAAAATTTTTTAGAGGGAGTGGGTAGTGAAAGTCTGTCGCTTGTGTGTCATGGTGTTGTTTACAAGCAGGTTTTACATCCATAGGACACATATGACGTTGGGATTAAATATACGAATCTTTCTGTTTTTAAATATGAATGTAGAGTTCCATAGATTTTTTAACATTTTAAAAGCCTTAGAATTTTCCTATACACATCGTCCTAATTCCTTTATCTTTAGATAAAATGGAGGCAAGGCAGCAGAATTCTTTAACATCATCGTCCTATGTGGATGTTCCAGTCTCCATTACTTTGGTTTTCTAAGTGTTGATCTTTAGATGAACCTTTCAACTGAGAAAACTAAATGTACGGTAATCGCGAAAGAACCAATAAGATATAAGCTGGAAATCGACCGGAGAGTGATACAACAGGTGATGGATTTTCCATACTTGGGCTTAGACATATCCAGCGACAGAAACAGCTATAAAGAAGTCAAACGTCAGACAATGAAAGCAGCAAAGTACCGGGATACCTACGATATAAAAAAATAAAGTCGTATATAAAAATTGAATGTGGTGAGTAAAATCAAAATTTGCAAAACTATGGTTGGGCCGATAATAAGATATGGGGCGGAAACACGCACAGAAACAAGCAGAACGAAACAACTACATCGCACAGTCGAAATGAATACGCTAAGAGCCATAACCTAGATCGAGTCCGAAATTCAGATGTCAGAAGACAATGCAATATAATCGACGTGAAATTTATGAAACACAGAAGAAAAGAATGCACGTGTCAAGAGCAGGTGACAATAGACTAATAAGAATAGCAAGAGACCACATACCACAACAAAGGAGCAGCTTAGGGAGACCACCGGAGAGATGGGCCCAAAGCTGGACCTTAACCTCCATAAAAGAGGCTCCATAACTAAGAGGACAACATGAAAGAAAACAGGGAACTTTCCCACAGTAAAAGAAGAAGAAGTTCAACTTCGGAGGCACTCGCTTCTATTCGTCGTAGCTTTTCCTGCATGTCATTATAGTTGTGGGCAAGGATGCGGAGGATCTAGGTCTTCCAGTATAGACATTAGCTTCTACCTAATTCCTTGCCTAGCCCCGTTTACTTTTTCCAATACGTGGTCTAAGAACAAGATGTTATGGTATAAGGCAATTTGCCTTATTGATACTTGAAGATTTCCCTCAATTGATATAAAATATTCAGTGTATTATCCATACTTGAAGTAAGAGTTTCGAACCGAAAACCGGAAAAACCGTAGTTTTAAGGTTCTAGTTTTCTATTCTCTATACCTAAAATTCTGTATTCTCACAATTTTTACAGGTTAGAGTAGATCGTGTTAAAGAAGTCAGATTAGGGTAATTCTGATTAAAAATTGAACAGACTGTTTCACAAGTTCTCGTTTCACAACCCCCCATTACCTCAACCTAACATAAACAAATTTTTAATTTTTTTTTGTCAGTAAATATCGCCATGATAATGTCCAAAGGTTTAAGAAATATGAAAATTGTTTTAGTTGCCTCATAAATTTGATGAATTTATTTGGTGCTAATTTTCATATTTTATTTTCATTTAGTATTTTGTTTAATTCCTTTTAGTTTTTTTTTGTTTAATTTGTCAGGTAGTGTATTAGAGTTCGTTAGTGTTCTCCATAGTTAGTGTATTTTTTTGTCAAGAATTGTTATGAGAAACCCATGATTTAAAGTGCAAAAAATCTATTGAAAAGCAAACAGTACACCTGCACTGCCATATTATTTTATTTTACAACAGTAAATTTTTGACATTTTAACAAACAAGTCAAAATTTGTATAACTAAGGACAGGACAGAGTTCATTATTCCAAAGACGAAAATAATTTTTGAATTGAAACCATAACCAAAAGATAAAAGAAAATCACTCCAGAAAGTTTCTCAAAGAAAACTGCTTTAAAGTATATGTGCACCATACAAATTCAACACCCCTATATAAAAACTAACAAATAATAAAATTTCATATAGAACATTACTTGTTGAAACAAACTTGGTATCGTTAGGAATACTCCCTAAATTGAATATACTAGACATAACTCTAGGACTTTGGTTTTTTTAGTCACCTTTTCGTAGCGAATGTTGGTAATCCTGGTGAATTTTAGGTACGTCTTTTAATAAAACTTTTTACTTGGATATTATCTTAATCATTGATCAGCTGTAATATTTTTTACATCCCTTTTATGTGTCCTAAGTTTTACAGTTTACTTTTCATTAAAATAGTAGCCAGCTATCCTTGTCACGATATAGTTGAACCGATCTTTGCAGTCCTCAAAAATTCCACAATTAACACGATGTAGGAAAATGATCTCCAGTCTTTTACTTATAAAAAGAATAGGATAAAAGTTATGCTGAATATTGATATTGAATTTTTATGACTGCAACATTTAAAAATTTATAAAAAATATTTAGTGATGGGTATTTACAAAATGGATGTAAAGCAACTTGATTTTTTTTAAATTATTTTATTGTTATTAAATTTTTTTATAAAACCTCAAACTTCATAAAAAATCTTAATAAAAATCAATTAAAATAAAAATTGGAAGCAATTTTCCTTTTTTTTTATAAATGAGGTAGACGTAATGAATAACCGATGTTTTTGATGTTTTACAAGATAAAGTTTGACACAAAGTTGTAAGTAATTTTCAATTATACGCTAAATAAACGATATAAGCGAAGAAATATAGAAATATTATTTAAATTTGCAAATAAATACATGTGTTACATAATGTAGGTAATAAATGGTATTTGTAAGGTATGTTTTCATAAAGCTGTAGTGATCTGCACGCTGTGGGGTTTTATGCGAATATTATTTTATTACATTGCGGTGCACAGTATGAGAAATGGCCTTCTGACCGTGTTAAACCATCACGCACATCACATGCTGGGCACACATTCTCGATTTTCAACACTTACAACTCTTCTTTATTTATTTATTACAATGATGCATTTTTTATTATCTAAATAGCGGTTGTTTTTATGCAAAATACCAAGTGATTTGCATATTAATTTTTTCCTAGGATGGTCGCACGCAACGCGTTTAAATCTCACCACAGCTATTTCAGCACCAAAAACGCAGCAATTAATTGCACCTTTTAAAAATAATAAAGCTGGCGATTCTTTTACCACCCGCGTGCGTTATCCCAATTTTACTTTTAAGTTGTTATTTAAAAGTCATTACGAAGTAAAATTGCGACACGTTCTGGAAAATTGCACTGAAAATTATAAAGTGTCTGGTGAAATTAAGTCCACCACCACACACGAAGTTCTTTTCGACTCCACTTCGGCGTTAACTAGTTTTTAATGCCTTTTTCTTGATGAACAAATCCACGCTCCAATTGAGAAGTCAAAAACGCTAACGATCTTTCTGACCAATAATAATTAACAATACGTAATGCATGTATTGTAATTAACACTCCTTGTTAATTATACAAGAATTCATCAACTGACAACTCCCCAACGAGCAGAACGTTTCAATCAACGTGCAAATTCTTTTTTGCTCGGCGATGAGATGCATTTTTGAACAGGACAAATTTTGCGTTGCGTCGGTAAACATCAGACATGGGGCAAAAAGAGAATGCATAATTTGGGCGGAGTATACTTTTGAAGTTTTGAAGGAGAAAGAGTCCGGTTTGAGGTTTCGCATTTCGTAAACTTTGGTAGGAGGAGTTTTGACCCGAAACTTTCTCAATTTACCTTATATGGCCAAAAACACCATTACGAATGAATGCGCTGAATTAATTTGGTAACAAAATTTATTATAACTAATTTAATTTGCATGCAAGGTAATAAAAGCTCATCCTTTAAATTTGGGTTGATGTTTTTAAAAACACGTGCCTTAATTGATTGAGAAATATTTTTGATAACTTAAACAAACATTTTTTTATCGTTTTATCAATATTTGTATAAAGTTATGTTATTCTCTCGACAATACAAAGGTCGTCGTCATTTCCAAAAGGGAACGTGCCATTCCTGTCATTGAATTTCGGGGATTGTCATAAATAACAAATTGAATCAGTTTTTGTTAAATATAAAGGTGAAATTGGAAATATGCTTTGGGGCGTCACTTTGGGTCAAATAATGGGATATCTTGCAGCTATGGGTGGTCATTTCAAGCTGCTAATATGCCTTGGGACTATTGTGAGGTGATATAAGCTGGTCACTTTTGTAACTACAGCTGACACCAGCCAAAGTGAGCCGCTATAATCCTCAGCCCAGCTTTAGCTTCAATCGCATTATATGATTATATTGTGTGCACTTTTAATAAAAGGATTGCTGAAACCGTATTTACTCTGCCATTCAGCTATTGTTATGACAATCGGTACAATTCCATATTTTGCCCATTCACGAAAAACTGAATACATACTATATTTACGAAACTCGTTCGTCAACTTAATCATATTAAAATATAATTTATCGGACAATTTTTTTTATATTTATAAGGACAATCAAGTGACTCCGCGTCTGGCGCCACGTCTAGCATGTAGGTTTTACATGCAGTGTGTCAAATTACTGGGAATTAAGGTATAATATGTTAAACTCTATAATCGGAATATGATTCACTTCAACGATTCGATCCAGTTCATAACTCGTCTCGGAGTCTTTCTGCTTTAACTCCGACGGACATATATCCACCCAAATTATGTCGACACTATATTATTTACATTTGTACATTTAGGTGAAACATTTTATAAATTCAACACGGCTTTAAATAACCAACAAATTAATTATTAAGCTAATTTTATGGTTGCGTAATTTGTCCACTTTAAATTTGATAGAATAACATTTCAGAAATAAAATCTGTTAATCTTGATAATATACTAACTACAATTTTAATTTCATGTGATTTTTAATAAGATAATAAATGGGGGCATATTCTATTTAAAAATTGACATTGGATACATTAAAGTTTTTATCTCTTCCTTGTTTTTTAATCGAGTAGAATAATGAAGTTGTTATATTGCCACTTGATCGAATTTAAAAATTTATCTTTTAGTTTGACTAATTTTAGATGCAGTTCAAATTGGATATAAATATCTCAATCTAGTTGCAAGATCCGTTAACTTTTATACCTTCGTCTGTTAGTTGTCATGAATTTCTAAAGGTCGTATTGCTACCTGATTTAATTTTTCTTCAGTCAACCTAGATGTTCATATTAATAAATGAAAGGTCTCTAAAGAAATAGTTGGTAAATTATATGTGTTAAATAAAATTCGACATATTTATTTGTATATTTACTTGTATATGTACTTAGGTATATTAGTTACATAAGCTTTCTTTGAAATTCTGTATTAAAATTTTATTTATCATATCATTGCACCTTTATCTCATTTCGGGAAATATGGGACAATATTTTAGATCAAAGTTTATTGATGTTAAAATGTTAAATAATGTACAGTCGATCTTGGTTTTAACGAATAAGGAGGCAACTTAGCCTCCAACTTGAGCCGAGCTTTATAATGGCAGCGATTAACTACTGAAAAGTAATGCTCAAGACGAGCAAATTGTGCTCCACTCAACCGTCGGTTTTTTTTACAAATCCCTTTGATTGTTGCATTACAAGTCAGATATATAACCGATGTCGACTGTACTTGGGTTCTCTTCCTAATAAAAATGATTTAATGTAATCACAGGTTTTATTAATTTTACTAATATACAATAGAAAATCTAATTTTAAAATATAAAAACAAAAATTTTGGTTCTTTACAATGTTTAACTAAAATGAGCAATTACTAACCCCTTGGTGATCTGTAAAATGATTTCAGGGAATCGTGGACTTTATTTTCACCAACCCTAAACGTAGATTGCGGAAGTTTATAAATTCCTTCAACTCACACCTAAATTGAAATGTACTTGGAAGAACGCCCAGTTCGTTTGGGCTAGACGTGCAGGCATATCTTCCGCATTCGGATCTACGCCGATGTAGTTCTATAATAACTTATCGGAAATGCCGACCTTACCAAATATAAGGTCATTGATACTAAGACAAAAAAACTTTCAACTTGAAATTTAAATCAAAATGTTTGGGAAATTCTGGTGTTCCCCGAGATAAGCCTATCCTCGACTTGTAAAGCTAGCTGTGGAATCATGAAAGCCTTAGTTATTTTATTATTAAATTTTATTTCAAGTAGAGGTCCGTAGCCTTCGTCCGACTGGCCGAACAAAAAAGGTTAAGCACCATTGACATAGGAGATCTCAAAGTATTAAAATTTAATTATCACAGTAATAAGAAAAAGTTTCAGAAAATGGAGTAAAAAACCCAAGTTTGTAGTCGTCGTCGTCAGCTTATGTGACGCCACTCCTGGCGAATCGCCTCTTCTCTGCCTGTAATGCTGGCAACTTACATTACAGGTGGACCTACAATTTAGCGTGGATTCCGAACCACTGGAGTTACACGATTTCTCATCTAACTCCGGACCAGAGAAGGTTTTAGCCATGAAACCCCACGCTGGCAAGGCGGGTTGGGGAGTTGGGGCAGTGCT
>JARJDX010002062.1:0-10114 GCA_030264735.1 Gymnusa sp. GC000175
TATACATACTGTGGAAGTTTGTTTAATTTTTTTCTAGAAAAAGTAAGGGAAAAAGTATCAGGTTTCGATAAATGACTTTTGGATTTAAAAAAATTTATTTTATTTTATTTCCTTTAATTTGTCTGTCAGAAATATATTTTTTTTTAATTTAGCAATTTAACTCGGCATTCTCTAACATTTATAAATCTCATTTTAATCAACTTGCATAACACTCAAATGTATCACAAAAATTTAAGGTTAGTTCAAAATGAACCAGTTATATAATAATAATTAAAATTCTAAATTTTAGCCTGTAAAATATTTATAGGTTTATTCAACATCTAGTTACATAACCTCAAAAAAATGAACACTTTTCTAAAATTTGAGGTTAAGTTTTTGTGATTAATAGAGATCTATCTATGGAACCTCAATGGAATAAAAGTGTTGTGCAAATTTGGAGGTTAAAATTGTGTAGGTTAATTCAAAATGGCGTTGTTGGTGTTTCGGAGTGTTCCATTTGCAACATGTTTTAAAAATGTTAGTAAAATGCACTTTACATAACACTTTATTTTCATACTTTTATTAAAGCCATCTCAGAAAACTAAATTGTAACACATTGAAATATTTGCACTTTTTTTTCCGTACTGCCCACCCCCTCTCCCAAAACATGTAGTTAAATATGTTATTTTTATTTTATGTATACTTAATAAATTATTATAATTAAATACGTGATTTATTTTAATATTTAAAAAAGGTTATGGCGTTGTATTTTTTTTCAGTTTCTATGTATAATTTAAAAATGCATCAGGAGAATTTAAGTTGGTTTTATGTTATAAAAGATTTGTTTTAACCCAGTGTTACAAGGCTTTTGCAACTCTATTTTCTAACCCAATCTTCGTCGTTGTCCTGGTGACCGAGAGACGGCGCTCCAAAAATTTAACCCGTGTCTGAAATTTTTAAAACTATTCGCAAGGAATATACCAGAAACCGTTCATTACAATTCTACACAGTCTTCAGGTAAGCCACCAGCCAATAACATGTTTTATATATAAAAATAACTTATTAATTTAATTACAAATTAAGCAAAAATGCTCTTTATCGGGGATGAGGTTGTTTAAGTAAATCACAAATTGTGAACCAGTGACGCATTCGAAGCTATAATCAATTTGTATAGACCAGCTCGAAATGGCAATTTTGAATTCAGAAAATTCTATTGATGTTAAGTAAGGCATTTGATTTTTGTGTATGTTGAAGAAGGATTCATGTTCCATCCATCCCTGTGGCGCTACTATTTCCTTCCACTCAGTCCTAAATCTCTCATATGTGTTTAAAAAGGTGTTCTGGTGTTTTTGTTAAGGTCCAAGCTTCACTGGCATATGTTAATTTTGGTCTGATTACAGTTTTATATGTAGTTTTCTGTTTCTCTTGTAATGCTTTTACTTTTGAGTATTTTGAAACTACTGAAGTATGCCTCTTTTTTCTTCCTGCATAATTTTCTAGCTTTCCTTCTCGCTTTCTTGTATATTTGCCTCATATTTTTGGTTTCCCTTTGTTTTATGGTCATTCGTGCCTTATTCTTTTCTCTGCATTTATTAGTATAACACCAATGTATTTTATGCATTTATTTGACCTTTACAAGTAGGTGGTCAAAGTATTTAACTGCTCCTGATAGCTCGATAACTGTTTAAAACGGATTTAAGCTTCCTATCGATTAGAATATGACCATCTTGATTCTAAGTGATCCCATCTGTTGCGTTCCAAGAATTTTATGTATATTTTTGTGTGGAAACTTTGTGCTGCTTACCGTCATCCCTTTTCCGGAAGAAAAAACTCAGATTCCATTATCGTTGGATTTTTTATGTAGACACGTGTAGACCTTCTTTGCCAATAGTTGGCATAAACAGTTTCCTTTTTCTATGTTTGCATTTAAGTCGCCAAACACATGTCCTGGTGTCTCGTCATAGATCTTTAACTGCATCTCATAAAAGGATTCTTTTATCTAAACTTTTGTATCTTTTATTGAATTTAAAGACTTTCACTTCCTGTAAAAAATTCAAAACCCTTGGTACTAAACTTTTTTCAAAATTAACGTAAATTTATACATTTGCTTATAAGCGCCATCTCTTGATGTCTAGGTGAATATTATAAAATTATGCGTATAATTTACGTTAGAGGGCGCCAATTCTGTCATTGCAAGTTTCATTTGATTATTTAAATAATTGGCTTAAGATTTGATTAGAATATTACTAGTGATTAGGTATCCTTGGCGTTAAAGGTGTTAATGTCAAGCAATAATATAAAACTATGTGTCAGTGCGCTAATTAAATCTAGTATGTATGCATGCATCAAATTTTGATAATTATCAAAATTTTAAATTACAACCTTTCTATTTTAATGGATATTATTGAATACTTATGGTAAGTATGGTCAATTGATAATATACTCGCAGTTTGGAGAGAAATAAAAATTTTAGGAGAGCAGTGCAAAAAATGAATTAAACGAGTGTGACAATGCATATACAAGAAAAATATTAAAACCCCAGAGGACGCTATTTATGTCACCAGTTTACGTAAAAAGACAAGACGATGAGCAACAACGCAAAAAACTCCCACAGCGATCGTCGAGTATTGAAGTTAAACAAAGCAAAATCAGTAGCATCAGCAACATCAAGAACGTCAACAAAGAATCGTGCACGCAAACGAGTAAAACTATTATAGAATTAGCAAAGTTAGACGCAGGAAGTATAAGCCCAGACAGTCTTAATTCTTCACCTAGGAATAATGTGCACGAAATGCCACCGGAAAGGGAATATGCATTCGATCACTTTCGGAAACCTTTTGACAAGTATCGCAACCAAAATTATCCACACGACTGCAACAACTATTATTGGAACCAAAACGCTTACAACCACAACTTCGCACAACCGATGCTTCCACATTTTCATGACAAAAAAATGCCCGATGATATGAAACAAAATTATAATTCATGGATGGAAAACATGCAAATGCACAACCAGCAAAGGTTTCAACACCACACCCACATGTCACCGAATATGTACATGAATTGCAATAACAATGAAATGATGAGGAATTTTGGAATGCAAAATAATGTGCAACAACTTATTCCTCAAGGGATGCAAAATCAGCAAATTTTAAACCAAACGATGCAAGAGCAAGCTTGGATGCAGAAAAATCAGGAAATTTCTAAACATTCGGAAAATCAGGATTCACAACAGCAAAACGTATTAAAGGATTCGGAGGCAAGCGCCGAAGAATCAAAAACCGATCAAACAATTTCCAACAGCAACAGTTATCCTTCCAACCCTTCAAATCCTTCCAATCCCTCGCACCCTAATTCCAATGCCACCAACGCGTCGAACGCTTCAAATCTTTCGAACCCCCAACAGGATTCCAGCAAAAGCAAAGATTTGTCCGAAAATTTGTCAAAAGATAAAAGCACGGCTTCCTATAACAACTCTTCAAGTCTAAAAGATTCATCCAAAAAAACTGAAGCTTCCGAAAATCTTTCAGATCAACAGCCTTTTGAACCCAATAACATAAAACCACCAATCGAAAATATGCAAACCATTTATAACCGCGACAACTATTCGACCATATGCGAGGAGGTCTCGAAGAAAAGCGAAACCTACGCCAGCAGTTTTACCAGCGATCCCAAACCCAAACAATACGAGGTGTGGCATGCTCAAGTTGTCACAGGCGCACCCGCGGAAGAAAAAGACCCGATCGAGGATCCAATCGTTGTGAATTTAATCGACAATAAAAATGATGGCGGAAGCAGTAATTCGCTCATTAATAGATTTTTAGCAAATAAGCAAAGCTCTAGTACGACGAAGAACAAACCGAAACCACTGAAGAAATCGCCGGTTGTGATCACTCCCTTGCGTAAACCTTCGTCGTCGCTCAAGAGCCAATCGTTTGTCGAACCGTCGTGTACGAAAAAGCTTTTTGATGCCGAAATCTTGCCTAAACGTCGGACAAAGTCGAAAGCAAAGACCGACATGCGCAGTATGCAGTTTTATAAAACCAGCGATAAATCGAAGAGCGTCGTCGGTGATTTCGAGATCAAATTGGACAAGGAAATTTCAAAAGGCGAGCTGAGCAATCGAGATTATTCAGCGGGCGCAGGCTTTAACACGAAACGCAGCAACTCATTCATGAGCCCGACTCTCGCAAGTGAGCAAAAAAGTCTCAAACAGCAGGTGGAGAGCGTAAAAAATTTGGTCGGAATGACGTTTAAAGGTCGTTCTGTTAGTCCGGATTCTGAACCTGTAAAACAGGAGGCCAAACTTGAAATTCCCTATATTGATCAAGGACCTTCACCTCATCTAACGCCGCGACAAGCTAAAAGCGAGGAATTCTCAAGGAACGAGTCTAAGGATTTTGGTCAAAAATTAAACGTTACTTATGTGAGTGAAATTTGTTTTCTCTTCCACTTCTTCTTGCCATCTTTTTGTCCTTCTGTTTTCTCGATATTCTCTCTTGTAGCTCAGCCGCTTTCTCCTTCTATTCACTTGTATATCGTTTTTGTACTCCTTCCTATGCCTCGTCCTTTTTTAGCTTCCCTTTTCCTTTTTCGCCAAATTTCTCCTTCTCTTTATCTTCTCCACTTTTTTCTCATTTTGTTTTTCCTCTCCTTCATCTTATTTTTTATTTATCTCTTTATCTTCTCTACCTTACTAGGTTTCTTCAATTTTTTCTTTCTTTTCTTCTTCTTCACCACCTACATTAGGCATTACTTTGCTTGTCATTACTTTATTTATTCAGGAAAATTGAAAGTGTTTTTCTCATTCTTTATTATTTCATATAGAGTTCATCAAGTATTTATGGATCAAACGCTTCGTCAGATAACGGAATTTTTATTATTTTGAGCCGAATAAAATCACCCGATTGGTTTGTTACTTACAGGTTCATTTGTTTGCTATTTGTTTAAAATGTTGGTAATTGTTAGGAATTATGCGCTGAAAGGCCTCGCCGAGATTGTTGACATAGCGAGGAACAGCGATCCGGAAATTTTGATGCCGTTCATGACTATCATTAATCAACGTTTGTTGGAGCTGCTGCGCAGCCCGCGTTCGCACGTCTGTCGCACCGCCTGCCAACTTGCCGGCCATTTTTTCGAAACAATGAAGGATACTCGACGACCAGTAAGTCGCCTACTCTGATCCCACATTTAATCGTTTATAAAGGAAGCACACCTTTGTAGGAATTCGACGACATAGTCAACGTGTTATTGTATAAGACTGCAGACGCTAGTAAATTTATTAGACAGGACGCCAATCTGGCTCTCGATTGCATGATCACGCACATACCCACATTTCACGCTGTGCGTTCCATTTGTGCCAAAGGCCCCACGCACCGGAATCCCCTGGTTCGTTGCGCCGCCGTTCGTCTCTTAATTTGTGCCGTTGTCATCGCTGGTCCCAGTTCACTTCTGCACAATCCAAATCATGAACACTCCAGAAGACGTATCATTATAAATTTAGCCTATTTCTTAGAGGACAAAAATTTAGATACTAGGTATGTAGCAAAAGCACAATATTTCAAAAAAATATGAAATAATTTATTTTGAAATTTGACATCTACCAAAATCTTTCGGAAAGATCTGACAATTTTAAGTATTGGAAAGTGTAGTAATACAACCAAATATTAATTTTTACAAAAAATTTTAAATTGTTTTTATATTCAAAATCATTGTTATTCATAATCGAACAAACATGAAAATTTTATAATCAGCAAGCAATTTAATTTGAATTATTTGTAGCGATAAAACGTTTTGGAAACGCACCGTAAGATGACGTTAGCAGTCAATTTTAAAAATGAAAAAAAATTAAATACGTCTAGTAATTGGAAATTTAATATTTGCTTTAATTAAACGCTTGCTTTTTTTTGTCAGGAAATACGCCGAACGTCTTTATAAAATCTTGGCGAAAGATAACAACTTCGAATTTTATTTAAGAAAGTACTTGGATAGAACGAAAATCGATTCGCTTATGAGATCAGTAAGATTTATAAAGAAAAAGTAATGTATATTTGTTTATTCATTTTAATTTGTTAATGCAGTAATAAAAAAACGTAAACATTAACAAAAATTATTTAATTATTTTAGCTTGAAAACGAATATGAGGTACAAGGTTTGTTTTTTGATTACTAGATGGCGACGCTGTATAATTAATTTCATTTTTTGTCACTTAACCATAATTCTCTGGCGAAAAATTGAAATGACTTTATAAACCATTCTGCTAACAAATTGACATGATTTATTATTATTTAGGTATCAAGAAATTAGATCGTTTTATCACTTTGAATTAATAATTTAAATTTTTGATTAAAATAAAAAATGATCAATTGGCGGAGAATTTGGTATAAGCAACAAGATGGTGGCTCCAAGAAAGTAGATTTTGCGGTGACTTTAAGGTTGACCTTCTGGCCATAGCATTTCGGCCTCATTAGGCTTTTTGGCTCAGCGCTCATTTTCCAGTCATTTACCCAGCCATTCCTGGTGGTGGACAAAGGACAAAAGAGCACTGGTGGGGGCGACCCTAATGTTGGCCATAGTTCCCCTAACATGGACTCTCTGAGATAACTGCTTAGTACTTGTTGAGCCATCTCGTCTTCTTCTTCGTTATATGATTTACGCAGAACGGTTTCCAACAGTCTAATTGTATGCATGGGTTTTCTTGGCAGACAGTGCACTGTAAGAATTCCTATGATAAGTCGAAGGTTTCTTTGGGATAGTCGCAGATAGTAACCAGTTGTTTTAGAGCAGGATGGCCCTCTTAGCCAGCCTGCAAGCTGGGGTGTCTTTCCATTGTTGCTTTGGGTTGTTTTCTTTCAGAAAATTAGTAAAGGATCTTTGGAGAGTATGCGATATGGATATGGGGTTCTGGTTTGGAAGCTCCTTGCGCGAAACTTACCTTACTATTCTATTACCTTCTAAAATTCTGTGGCCAGCGTGGAAATTGGATGAGTTGCCTCTTTAAGAGTGTTGTGGCATTTCAATAAAACTTTTGAGGTTCAATCTTATAATTGCTGCAGGTTAAATTGTATGCTGGGAGCTTTAACGCGGGGGAGCTTCTCTCCTGGATGAGTGCAGGTGAGGCAGCATCCTCCTTCTCCATCGGGGCGTCTTTCCGAGACATTAAGTTTATGACGTGGGCGATAAATTTGTAATTCATCCTCATATTCTTAGTTTTTAGGGTTTGTGGCATTTCAATAAGACTTTGGAGGTTCAATCTGCTGGTTACATTGTGAGCTGAAAGCTTTATCGCGAAGGATCTTCTTTCCTGGACGAGGGCAGGTGAGGCAGCATCCTCCGTCTCCATCTGGGCGTCTTTCCGAGACGTTAAGTTTATGAGATGGGCGATGAACTTGTGATCCACCCTCATACCCTTAGTTTTTAGGGTTACCACGTCTTATTTGCCTATTCCAAGGATAAGGAGTCTTTTTTTCGGAACCTTCTTCCGGAGAGGAAGATGTACCAGAACACACTTTAAATGTGGGGTTTTGTGCTCTTAACTGTCCCGTCCTCCCGGGAGCCATTAGCGGCCCTTTGTTAATGTTGGCAGATGGTTAATTGGGACCACTTCAGTTTTGCTCCATAGGGGAGGAAAGTTGTCAAATAGAATGTAAACAGGTAATTTAAACCCATTTAAAATTAAATACGAAGGTTGTGTTGAATTAAATGGTTAAAATTGTATCTGGTTTGATGCATTGGGTCCGCCAAATGAAATATCCAAGGCTTAAACAATTCGCTAGAAAAATTAAGCAATTTGGTGCTTCGCTTTAAAGGAGATGAATACTAGCCATTTAAATTAAACTTATTGTAATTTGTGGTTGTTTGTTTTAACATTTTATCCACCTTGGTGCTTAGTACCAAACCAAATTATTCGGCCACAAAGTATCATTGGTTTGAATCACGATTAGTTACAGGTATTTTACGTAGTTCAGTTTATATTCAATAGGTGTCGCAACAAGTGTTGATTTTTATCGCGTCTTTGCGTCTTTCTATTTGTTGTTTCAGCTTGTCGTGTGTCGTTGATGCAGAGCTGCGCGTCCGTTTCTTTCCCTTCGCTTCGCAACCGTTTCATTCGTGTGTTGGTAAACGAAAGGTTGTTCGCGGATGTCGTCGTTTCTTGCGCGCTTGTCTGTGGGCCGAGTTCGAATGTTACCTTCGTCGATTACGTGTTATTCCGTTGCGCCTTTCATGCCTGCACGTTGGCTCTTTGTGTCGCGTTTTTCGTGAAGTTACTTAAGCCGTGTGTGTGGCTTTCAGTAGGTGGGAAAAGGTTAAGGTAGAGTATTGGGTTTTTTGTCTTATGTGCTCTACAAACACGCGAGTGACGACTTTTTTTAAGTGTGTTGCGATTCATTTGATTTAATAAATATGATAAAGGAACTTCGGCGCGAGCGCGCGCTTTTGTTTTGTAAATGTGATGTTTTTCAATTGTTTTTTAATTCCGTTTATAATTAACTTGTTGATTGGAAATTAATTTGGCAGGCTTGCTTTAAATTTTGTAAATTACATAAGCGGAATTATTTTAGGCACCGGCATTTATTGTTTTTTTAGTGTCTGATGTCATCGTGCCAGTTTGAGATTTCTTGGAATTTTACACACAAAAATATTTCACGCATAATTAAATAATGATATGTTTAATTATAATTATTATTATTATAATAAATATATTTAAATCACAATTATGATAAGATTAAGTTAGGTTAAAAAGATTTCATTGGGTTATTATTAGGTTATAAAATATTAAATAAAGTTTTAGGGTAATTGTTTTTGGGTTATAATATTTTTTGATTTATTTTAAGTAAAAGGTAAATTAGAGGTTACTTAATTTACTACCCCTAACCTAAAATAAACACCTTAAAAAATTATTGAAGTTATGGAATTTTTGTGACAGTTTAGGTTAGAATTTATGGTTGCTTTTTAGGTTAGTGGTCGAGTGAAGAAATATTTTTAGGTTTAGTATACCCCCAGGCGCCATTTTAAATCCTAAACTTGCAGCATTTGTGACAATTTTAATACTAGAATATAATCTGTTAACATTTTTAGATTAGAAAATTTAAATCCATTTTTTAATCATTTTAGGTTAATAAATATAAATTTTTTCGCTATTTCTATTGGCAAACTGTTTTATTTTATTTTAATAGAGTAAAATATAATTTAGGAGGAGCTCCATAAGTTCCTGGTATTTTTGGTAGCACCTAACCTAACTTTTAAAAATGTCATGAATAAAATTAGGTTACACTTTTGTTTTTAAATATGATATCATTAGACTGTTAACAGTACTGTTTAAAGGTTATCAATTTATTTTATAACAAATTTAGGTTAAACCTAACCTAACTTAACTTATCGAATTTTGTGATTTGTTCTACTTTTTAATAAAATGATTTTTTTTAAAACAAAACATCACATTAATAAAACATTCGTTAATTCATTAAATGTTTTTAGAAGCCTTTAAAACACTACATTAAAAAAATGTTTTTGTGAAATTTATAAGCAATGAGTGTTTAAAACAAAACAATTATCAAAATGGGATTTTCAACGAATTTGCAAGGGCGCAGCGCCCACGAGGCGTTGTTATCACGCCAGGACGCCGAACTCCGTTTATTAGAAACCATGAAAAGGTGTCTAGTGTCAAAAATTCGTTGTGATAAGGAATACGCGATAGCGTTAAGTTCAGTGGCGGCGCAAGGTTTAAAAATCGACAGAAGCGACGAATTGGCTGGTAGCCTAATCACCACTTCTTGGCGTGGAATGATGGAAGAGCTGGAAAATACGGGAAAGCTCATGAAGCAAAACGCCGACTTGATCGAAACGAAAACTCTCGACACCCTCAACACCATGTATACGGAAAAAAGGAAAGCTAGAAAATTGTACCAGGAGGAGCATACTAGAATAGCACAACAATTTACACATGTGAGTATTTTTAGTTTATTATATTTATAGAGGAATCTTTTTAGATGCGTTGCGTCTACGTTTTGTTTTATACTATCTCATCTGAATGCTCTGGACGCAGGCGTTTTATAAATATAAATGATTCGAGCACTTTTGTAAATATTTTGCGTTACCTAATTTATTTTGCGTGCGATTAAAATTAAATTACAAT
>JARJDX010002102.1:0-12735 GCA_030264735.1 Gymnusa sp. GC000175
AACCCCATTAGTAATAAAAAGTATTTTAAATGCGCCTGGTAATCTGCCAACTCGCGCCTAGTGACTAATAACACTTTATAAATATTTATTTATAATTCCGCTTTACACACAAAGAGGCGCAATTGTTTCTACTTGCATACAAATGTGTTATTTTTATGTTTTTAAATTTTTATTTAAATAATGAAAACGTAATTTAAATAAGATTTGTTATTGCCTTTCTTACTGATTTTTTTTTTGCATAAAAAAATAATAAGTGTTGGGTCGGTTTGATAGAAAAAATGATACAGCACTTTCAAGTGTAATTGATTTGTTTTATTGATTAAAAAAATTTTAATGTAGAAAAAACTAGAAAACGCTTATGCGCTCTAATGCGGACTCGTATAAGGTCCCCGAAGGTAATCTTAAAGAGCAGGTATATTTTTCGTCACTACGGTTTTAAGTCAGATTGCTCGTCAGTCAAGAGCAAAGAAGAAAAAAATTAGTAACGCGCGTATAACACAATTTTTATTTTTATAAAATATAATAATTGCTAATGTATGATTTATTTTAATTTAACCTTAAAATTTATTTTAATTTATTTAATCGCAATTTTACCAAATCAGGAAATAATTATAAAAGAAAATAACGTGACGTATTCCTTTTGTGAAAATTGCAAATGATTTTTATTTTCAATGCTAAATTATGATTCACTTAAAATTTTTGTGACGTCAATTGTTTGTATGTGCTTCGTCATAATATTCGCGTAGTATTCTGCAATGACACAACAATAACAAGCACAGAACTATCTTTATTAACTAATTTGCTTACATCAGTGAGAGGTGTACACATTGTGGGACATTTAACACACACGCTGTTGAAATGGCAAATTGGGCGTGTGTGTGGGCAAAAGTTGCACTAGAAACAAATCACATGTTTAATACGAAAACTTCCGTAGGATACACAACTTAAGAAAACATGAGATAATATGATGGCAGCGCAAAGAAAACAACGAAGTGAAGGGTTAAAGTAAAATATTGACAAAATTTTAAGCTTAACAAATAAATTTTCTGCATCGGCAAGCATTTTTGTGGGCTTTTTCACGAACAAAAAATTGAAAAATGCATTGCATATTACAATTTTAGAACTGTTTTTCAAAAAGTTTAAGTTTATTACGAGCGTAGCACACTTCTACAATACAGTGAATTTTTCCTTTTACTACACATATAAGCCATGATACGACGCTATGTATACTCTAATAAAAAAGAATGTCAACGCATTTATTTACCCTTACCACAACCCATAGGCAAGCAACCATACACATTGAAATGTTGGTTGCCTATTTTCACACGCGTGTGATCCTCATGGTGGCAGGTCAAGGTTGGTAGACCTTGCATTTCTATTTGAAACATAAATGTAAGGTCTACCAACCTTGGTGGCAAGGTATGTTCAATTTTTTTTAATTTCCTACTCGTTAGCTTCACCATTTTAATTTTCCACCAAATTTAACTATATTGGCAGAGTTTTCAATTTTAAATGCGGCCCCAAGTCAAAACAAAAGTTGCCTACACCTGGGATACGCTATTCTTTTTGCTATACATATGGCATGGAGCTCTGTAATGTAAACCCGGCTTAAGTAAGTAACCCGGATCCGGTTAAAAAGATATTATATAATTAAAATTAAGGTACAAGATATGAAATATATTTTTTTACTTCCGCTAGATGGAGCAATTTGCACACGTGCAATATAAAATCTGACTGCATTACCGCAAAACTCGCATTTAATTGTAGTTTGCAGCGTTAAGAATCTTACTTCCTGTCTTGAATTACTTAATTTGTTTCAATATTTACGTTTTAGCACTGACAGAGCACATTTAGCAGGTTTTATTTTTAATCTGGTGCATCGAGAAGTGCATAGGCGCGATGCAAATTTTCCCATTTGCCTTAGTATAAATACATTTCCTTGAACCGCACACGCGCGCTGCGGGCTCGTTTTTACATCCAAGGACCTTACGTCAGCGAGTTTACAATTTAAATTAATCGTTGAGAGTTTTGCGCAACCGATTTGTCTCTTGGATACGTCACGGGCATTCCAATAATTTTAGCGCGCGCGCGCGTTCAATTGAAAGCAACAAAAATGTCATTAAATTTAAGAATTAAAAATATTAGGACATTGACCCTTTAATATGGGTGCATTACTTTTTAATTAACACGATTAATAACGGGCTGTGAGAAGCCATGCGGGCGCTATTCTTAAACGCAATTAGCGATAAATCACAAAAAAAAGTTGAACACATGGCAGGCGAGTGTGTGTAGTTAAAACGAAAACATTCAAGTGCAACAGGTAGTTAGAGTTACTAAACGAAAAGCTCGAGCAAAGAAAAACGAAAAAATCACTTTGGCGCGCCTTGTGTTTATAACGGGAAGCTTTTATGGTGAAGTGTTTGTGAGAACGCGCCAAAAAAGACATGAAACTGGTTTTTTTTTGAGGGCTTGAATAAGAACTGTTAAGCAGCAATGCGCGCTTATCGCCTTTACATTGTCACATTAAACAGTCAATTTATTTCTTTTTGGCGCCGTCATTTCCGGATTATACGATAAAAGGTTGCTTAGGTTATACAAAAGGTTTATGCACTTTAAGAAATAACTGGAATTTTTAAACTATATTTACGTTATTCCGTTTTCTTCCTGTTAGCTCTGCTTTTTTTTACAAGTTCATTTCGGCATTTATCCGTTTCGTATCTCTACAAGTAATTATGATCATTTCTCCAATTTTGCAAAAGCTCTTCCAGTTTCTACTTCCTCTTTAAATTTTTATTATAATCCACTTTACTTTTCTTTGCCGTTCTTCCCTTATCTTAATTAATCCTTTTCTCAACTTCAGACCATTCTTCTTTTTTTTGCGTCAGATACATCAGGATCTCAATCAATCCTTCTGTTCCATTTCGCGCTTCTTGATTTTTTTTATTATCTCAATTTTTGTAATCTAAGCTCCTTATTGCTTATTTAATTCTTCTACATCGTTGGTTTCCAACATTTTGTAATAAGGTATTAGGTTTTTTATTTACTTTATATGCCTTTTTGTTCTGCTTTTGTACTATCTAGAAACATTTGTAAGAAATATTGGAAATAAACATTGTCCATAGGTGGCGCTGCGATAAGTATAACATTGGCTGCGCAAATGGTAATATTTATAGTTTATGTCATAAGGTTACAGTAAACAATTCAAATTTAATTTTTCTGCCATGATTATGGGCGGAGTATACGAAAAGCGGTGGTTCGGATGACCGCTAATTATCATAAATGCATGTAGCATGGTCATCAACCAACCTATTTATGTCCAAGTTCTATGAATATCCTATAAGAAGGTGCTCCGCCTCTAGTTAGTTTGAGGTTTACCACTAGATGGCGTTAATTTCCATTATATGTATTTTAAAGAATAATGACAATTTTTTAATTAAATATCAAAACATAAAAAAAATTATATGTCTTTATCTACATTTTTGCGCTAAATTTTTATGTACCGGATTTAAAAACACTTAATTGGACAAATTAAAACATTTATAACCACTCCATATACTTATATACCTTGGGGATATTAATAAACCTTTTATAAAACGGTTAAACAATTTTTTCCTTGTTTAATTCGCGTTGTATAATTAAATTTTTAACATCCTTTGAAAACAGGAAGTTGACAATATATTGAGGAGATGCAAGCTTTTTCTTTATTCAAGCGTATTCATTTAGTGCGATGTTTAAGTTGTGTAGTCATTAAGGTATGCATTTTTGTCATTTATTTTGTTGGCCCTCGGTTAAGCCTTGACGAATTGCTTCTTGGGATAACACAAAGATTAAAAACAAATGAGAAGAAAAAAAAAATACCGTTACGCGTTTGAAAGAAATGAAAACTTGGCCAATGTAACACTTCTTCTTCTAGCACGAGAGGAATGTGGAGCAAGAGTAAAATCGATTGAGGAACGGGAGCTCACACATGCCACTTTAAATGTAATTTGTATACAAAAGAATTAGCCAAAAACTTACGTGTTAAAAGCGGATATAAAAATTGTGTTTGTTGCTAATTAATTTAGTTTATATTTTAATTAAAAAAATAATTTTAGTTTGCTTTGTTCTAAACAATAATTTGAATGAACGTTCAATTAAACCACGTTGTCCCTGGTTGTTTTTTTTATTAACATTGCTCCATGAACACATATTTATGTACGAGGTTTTTTGCTCACGTTGTCCTTTATCCGCGTTGTACGTTGTTCACGTGATTTGTTGTTTATATCGATACTTGATCACTTTCTTCCTTCTCTTCATAAATGGTTAGTAACCACGTGTTCGCGATAATAGCCAACCTGAGCGACATTTGATATTTCAATAGAATTTTACATTAAAATTTCAAATATCGTTCGGGTTGCCTACCTACGGGTCACGTGGTTATTAACCATTTATGAAGACTTAGTATTAACAACAAAGATAAAAAAACAGCGTAAAAAATTATACAATAATTCGAATAAAGGTCGAACCACGTTTTTTCGTGTTCGATATCCACGTTGCTACTTGGTTTTGCAATAAATATAAAAAAAAATAGTATTTTTGCTAATAAAACGAAAACTATTAAAGCTGCAGTAAACGCGGACACACCAAATGAAAGGTCTTCAAATTTTGCATATCATGCATGCGCAATTATTTTTGTTTTTTTTTAACAAAAGACTATTTTTTTTAAATTTTAATTGCTGGAAGATATTGCTAGCTTCTCACCGGTTATCTTGCTCACGCTGTTTTTTATCTATGTTGATCTTAACCCACTTTGTTCCATGGCCACATATTTTTTTATCCACGTTGTTACTTATTCGCGAGGAAAAGAAACAACATGGACAAGAAACACGATTAAACAAAATTAACGTGGACGAGTAACAATATGTTCAAAAACAACGTGGACAAGGAACTGCGTGAACTACGATAAACATGGACAAGAAGCAACGTTGAATAAAATAAATTATTTTTTCCATAATTTTTATTTTAAGAAAAAAATTATCTGGCTAATTATGTACCTACTTAGAAAATTAGGTTATAAAAAAACTGACACTGACTATCTTCCAACTATAGTTCTATTATATCTTTTGAATTTCAATATTTTAACAACGTACTGCATTTAACCATTTTGTTCTGCACTGTTAGCATCATTTATTAATTACCTGTGCGCTCATTTGATTTATGAATAGAGCGCGCGCGCACTGTTGGAAGTCACTTGGATAAAAGAGGTCGAAGGTTGCACATTAGGGCTGAACTCACCTGAAACAAGAAAAGTTATTAAAAATTTTGCAGGTGCAGAATTGCGGTAATGTATAGGTATTCGTGTGCAAGCACCAGTTGGGTACGAAATGTTGTTTTTGTGAAAGTAATTGCGCACAGTTGTGCAATGTTTGAGACTGTTTTAACAAAAAAAAAAAATTTCAAAAAATTAGCAAGCACGCAAGCGCATTGTATTAAGGTTTATAAACAAATAACCTTAATACAAAAAATTGCTCTTGCAACAAAAATTGCATCTCGTTGCGTATTTGATTAAATGAAAGTGTTCAAATTGTGTGCACGATTATGTAAATGTGTCAAAAGCCAATTTTTTTAATACGCTTTTACTTTGAAATAATTTCAATTGCTTTTGCAATATTTGGTGCATTTTGGATTAAACATAAAATATAATTTATAATTAAAAAGGTTGTTAATTTTTTTTAATGCTTTTAAGACTATAATTACTAGTGGTAACTGCACTGCTTAGGGATACTGATCCTATCATATAATTTGTGTGTAATGATGAAGAGGTATTAAAACAATTATATAATAAAAGAAAATTACGGAAACATATGCTTAAAAAAACCATAAGAAGATAATTCATATTTTGAAAAGACATGTTGAAGGAAGAAACCATAAGATAATTCATATTTTGAAAAGACAAGTTGAAGGAAGAAACCTCCTACGAAAAATGGGAAAGAACAAGAAGAAAACAATTATATAATAAAAGAAAATTACGGAAACATATGCTTAAAGAAACCACAAGATAATTCATATTTTGAAAAAGCAAGCTTGAAGGAAGCACCTTCTACGAAAAAAGGGAAAGAAGATGACCCAAAAACAACTTGACAGACTAGATTGAAGAAATGGAAATAACCAGGTTGAAAAAGGTGCCAAAAAAAAAAGTAAAAAGAATAATAGATTAAAGCGTTCACTAAAAAGTTTTTAAGTTTGAGTGGTAAAGAAGGCGCCCAAGAAAAAACTGGAAAGGCTAGGTTAATGGAACATCGAAGAACACAGAAAGATTTATTTGGCCTGAAATAATTTTGATTCCGCCCATACACGTGCACGTAAAAAACATAATTCAACTACAAGGAAGGCTCCAAATTCTCGTTAGGATAATGAAATGACGAGAGAGAGGAGGGGGTGGAGGGAAAAAGAAGACGCCCAAGAAGAACTTGACCAGATCGAAGAAAACGTATAAATAAAGGTAGGATAATGGAAAGGAAAATAAGCAACCAGGATGGATATAAATTGCCTAAAGAAGCCATAATTCATAGACCAGGACTACAAAACAATAGTTACATATGTGTATACCACGGCCAAAAAGTAGATTTTTTCGGCCGCTCTCAATGCAGAAAAAGGCAGAGACCGTTCAACAGGTGAGATCGAAAAGTATCTTTTTGGAAAAGGTGTACATAATATATTTTAGAAGACCAAAAGTAATTTTTATTAGATATATTTAAGTTATTTATTTATTTAAATTCAATGGTTAATTTATAGTTATTAAACAATTATTACAACTATAAATGTTAGTTGTTTCCGTACAACCATGAAGATCTTGCGGCATAAAAAATGACACACGGATGAAGCTAACCAAAAATAGCAACGATAGATCGAAAAAGATTTACTTTTTGGGTAATGGTAAACAAGAATTGTTTCTGATATGGTCGCCCAAAAATTAATTTTTATATTTTTTTATTCTCCACTTATAAGTCTTACAAAATATTTCTCAAAACTTGATTTTTTTTGGGTAATTTCACGCAAACAAAATATGCTTTAACAGTTTCAATTTTTACTTTCTCTATGAGATTTTAATGAGACGCTCTTTTAAACAAACGATGTTTATATTCTCCAATCTAATTTTAGATGTCGCAGACAAAAGAATTTTTTACCAGCGATTATTCAACGTTGAAATATTACTTGAACAAGTTTACAAAACTCTTTAGGGAGTCTCCACAAAGCGATATTGTTGCGTGTGCAACAGTGCTCACGAGGATGAATTGTTCGCATCCTGTGTGTCACTACCAAAATGACCGCAACACGATCGTGCCTTAGGAAGATGTATAAAAACTCTTGCTGGTTTTAAATTACAAGTAATTTCACTCCTTTTTTCATTTTTAAAGAAAAACAATATGGAAGGAAATAAAAATGAAATATATATTTATTATTGAGGTTTTTGTTAACTAAATAATTTTTTTTGTACTATCATCATAATAAAAAAAATCTGATGTGGTCACCACCTGACTTTATCATACAATAAGTTTTTCATATGTAAAATTAAAAAAAAAATGAAAACAGAATTTGTTTCAAATTTAATGCTAGAAACTTTTGTACCATTGTACTCTTTTGTTTTTTTTCATAAACTTAATAGTTTTTCAAATATTTGCAAAAAACCGAAAAACGTCACCAATAAACTACCACTTCCGGTTGGTGGATTTAAGCCAAAAGTAACTGGGCTCTTCCAATTATTGTTAAAAGCTTAAATTTAAATTTTTGTGTTGATATCTTTAATGGTTTTTGAGAAACCTTGTGCACAAAAACGCGCCACGCGCCACACACACACACACATACATCCACAAAGACATTTTTTAATTTTGGTCAATTGTAATAATATTTAATTCTATCCAGTTTTAATTTGGTCCGAATAAGGAAAAATATCCAAGAAGAAATCTGAAAAAGACCAGGAAGTAAAAAAAATGGAAAAGACTACGTTAAAGAAGAAATTATTGAAATTTTTTTAAGAAGATACCAAACTAATAACCCGGTGGTTAAAGAGCATGCTTAAGAATGAACAAATGGCCAGGTTATAAAGAAAATGACCAAGAAAAATTGGAAACGCTAGGTTAAAGATTTTCGGGAAAAAATAGGCAAGGTTGAAGCCACAGAAAAAGTAGAAGAAGATGCCCAATAAAAAAGTGGAAAAACGACCCCAAAAATATACCGTGCACCAAATACCACAGTTTGGGAAATACTGGTCTAAAAAACGCCCAGCAATCTCTTGGAAAATCCGGACTGAAGAGACGCCAAACAAAAGTTTTGTAGAAAGAATATGTAGAAATGGCTAAATATTAGATTACAAGATTTGACCCTAGTGTGCTTAACTTAAATGTAGAAAATTGTAAAATTAGAAGAAAATTGTTGGTTTTTAATAATTACAACCGAGTTGCTATTTTTTTAACACTTGCTAATTAAGTCATTTTGTCTGTTATATTTTTGGCAACATTTGCCTGGAACAATGTGTGGGGGCATAATCAGTGGGCGCGTGTTCTTATTCCAAAAAAAGTTTTATTATGGGTGTAGTAGCACATGAGATTAAGATTAGAAAAAAAAATCCTCATTCATTTTTTAAGCTTAATAATTTAACAACAAGGAAGTTTTGGTGGTTAATTGTTAAAACATTTCTTTAATTCAATTTAAATTTAAGAAAATTAAATGAAAAATAGTGCTGTGGTCACCACTTTCATTAACGAATTTTCAATTTCATTAATTATCAGCTCTTTAGAAAAAAGACATGTTGTTTTAAATCAACACGCTATAGAAATGGGTATGATCTTTTGAAAACTAAACTTGGAAAAAAAAACAATAAAATTTCAAGAAAAAAATCCTTTTTTTGTTGGCTAATTCGTAAGAAATTAAAATATTTAAACTAAATTACATAATTAGTCCAAATAGCTTTTAAAACTTCTCCCAGGTAATCGAGTAACGAGCATCCGCGAAATTAGATGTTATACTGAACTTATATTTTTTTAACGCACTAGAAAGATAAGACTGTTGAATATATACGTTTTTCTAGAATATTTATTTTTAAATTTTAACGCTCTAGAAAAGTTGTAATGACTTGTAGTCAACTTACATTTAACCTAACCTTACCTAACCCAACACATACACTGACTAGTTTTACTTTAAAAAAATCATAAATCAATTATATTCTTTATTAAATTTCCATTTTAAAAATTAAAACCAAATTTCCTCAATTTCATTATCACTCTTAATATCTTTGTGCGTCCTTGATTATCATAATGATAATAATCAAGGATGCAAAGATTAAATTTTTGTACAATTCTAATGTGAGAATGTCTTGAATAATTTCTTTAATTGCATTTTGCATTACGTTCTGAATGTAACCTTGAGTGCATCACTAAAACGAAAAAAAAACTATTACATTTGCGTTTGTTTTTGTGCTTCCTGTTCTCGACGACTCGCTTCGCATCCTTGATTACTTGTTTCATCCAGTGGGCGGTCGCCCCGAAAATTTGAATGAACGTTTTACGTGAGAAAGTCGAGAGAGGACCTTCGATTCCAAAACTCTAAGGACGTTGTAATTTTTTTAAATTGGGTTCATTAAATGGCAATTTAAATCGCCTAATTATGAAGGTTAATAAAAAATCTATTAATATTTTTTTTGGTAAGTAAAAGAAATGCCAAATAATAAATTGTAAAAAAATGTGATTGATA
Organism: Gymnusa sp. GC000175; assembly: GCA_030264735.1. Classification (NCBI taxonomy): domain Eukaryota; kingdom Metazoa; phylum Arthropoda; class Insecta; order Coleoptera; family Staphylinidae; genus Gymnusa; species Gymnusa sp. GC000175. Next base: position 9,730 of record JARJDX010002102.1, read on the forward strand.
TGGGTAAAACATTTTAAATGTTTTAAAATTATTTTGCAAAGAACTAACCAGTGGCTCAGTGGTAGAGAAGTAAGTTTTGGTTCATAGGTTGCAGAGTTCGATCCCCAGGCATCGGTTTGCCATTTCTCATTGGAAAAAAATTATATAAACCCTTTAGAGAAGTGTTTCTTAAGCGCGGTGCCTGGTTTTCAGATTGTATGCAAAAAAAAAGAAAATTCGAGGTTTGTGCAACTAAATTTGTTGGGACATGCTGTTAAAGTTTTTTTTTTACTTTCCAATACTTTTTTTTAATAGAATATATTTTTGAAAATATGCTACTGCATAAATTTTTGCGCCACTCACTTTACAGTTCAGTCGTTCCCCTTATTATTACTAATTTCGCGATTATTAGCTGTTCACCTTCGATAATATTTTATGGATTGATTGGCCGTCGATTAAGAAAACTTCAAAATTTCGTGAAATTGAACAGTTACTATGGTTTATAATTTATCTAAACGTCAAAAATAATTCCTCGCACCTATGCATACAATGCAGCGCCACCAACGGATCCTGTAACTCCCATATATTATATAAATATGAGTCGGCTATCCGATGTATACTGTCGGGGTTCATGATACACTAGAAACGCCACAACTAGAGCCACCACTCCACCCCCGCTCTACCTTTTTTCCACTTTAATTTCCTAACAATAATTTAAAGTAAGTACATTTTTCAAGGAACACATTTTGAGATTCGGGGAGTGTGAATCACCAAAAAGGTTAAGAAACAAGTGTTCTAGAGGTGTCCAAACTTTTTGCCGCGAGGGCCAACTGTGTTTTTTCTGAAGAATTTCTTTAATGTTGGGATCAAAATTATGCTTTATCAAATATGTTTTTAGCTTTTTTTAATTTCGATATATGTATATAAGTCAAACGGATTCGCGCAAAAAAAAAGTATTTTTCCGAAACCTTCACGTGCCGGATATAATTACTTGCCGGGCCGGATCTAGCCCGCGGGCCACTACGGCACACTACTTTGACAGCTCTGTTTTAGAGTAACAAACACTCAAACACACCACGGCAGAAGGTAAGGATAAAAAATCAACAAAATAAATTGTGCTTCGAATTTTACCTATTATTATACATTTATCATATTTTGAGTTCTTTTTGAATTAAAATTCTACTAAAATGCTGTAATTATTAAAGTATTTCGAACACAATTAAAATGAAAAGTGGTTGGTATATGGAGCAATTTAGCAAAGACGTTGTTCAGGTTTCGATATATCCTGTTCCTAAATTAAGTGTCGCTAAAAAAAACTTTCTCCAAAAAAAAAAAAAAATAGCGGCACCGACTGACAAGTCAGTCGTTGAAGTCGAAAGTAGGACAATCTTGAAAACGCGCACGACACGAAACGAGCATTATGTTGGTTTTTTTTATAAACCGGAGTTAGGTAATAGCAAACGAATTCCAAATAATTGTTGGATAATAAAGCGAAATTGGGAACTTCCATTGCAATTGTTTCGGTTTTTGTAGAAATTGTAAAAATGAAATTTTGATAAATTGGTGAAGCATGAAATTAAATAAGAGAAAGAAGTTAGATGTGGTCTTTAAAAAAGTATTTGAATAAATGTGTTTAAAAAAATAATTTTTAACCCTTAAAATGCTAACGGCGTATATATACGCTCTCTCATATTCATCGTTATGAACGAAAGACGTATAAATACGTGCTTGAAGTCAAAGTGTTTATGCTTTAAAAAGTTTTGTTTTTAAAGTCAAAATATAATTTTTTGTGACGTAACACCTGCCCTGTTACTCACATTAAAGACGTAAAAATTAGGGTGTCTACACCCGAAAGCGAGAGCTCTCGCTCAAAAATGCATATATTTTTTTAAAGATTTTATAAAATAGGATTTACATAAATATACTTTCCCGAAAATATATTTTTCCCAAAAAAATAAGGTTTTATCAGTTATCGACGTGTTGAGATCCTAAAAATTAACCATTTTTAACATTATGTCTGTGTGTGTGAATAAACATTTCAAAAATTAAAGTTGATGCAAATCCTATTATATATTTTATTTACCTATGAAGGTTTTTTTGCTTACTGAAAAGTCGAGTGGATAACAGTCCAAATTTTTAAAAATAATTTTAACATAGTTAAAACAACCAAACCCAAAATTTTCCAATTGAAAGTTGTTTCATAATTTTTAAAATTCTGCTTAGTAGGAAGAAAACTCCTACAAAGTTTTTTATTTTTATTTTCTGGATTAATAATTATAATCACATTTGATAAATCAGTTTCATTTGATTGGTTTTAATAAAACGGACATGAATAAATAGGTTCATTAGCTGTGGCAAATTGAGCGCGTCAATGTGGCTTTATAACTTTGCGATACATATATATTTCAGCATAATTAATTATTTACGTATAATTAGTGTGCGTTGCATATAAAGTAAAATACCCGTGAGTGTCTGGAGCCTGAATAACGGTGCTACCAAGCAAAATGTAAACCGATCAAGCGAGAGACGAAAAAACTTAAGGGAAGTCGTCTCTCTGATTCCATGTTAGTGACCTCACGTTTTAAAGGTTTCCTTTCATACATAATTTTAAAGACAAGTTATTTGTGTTAACTGACTTTATTGAAAAATTTTGTACGTGACTTTAAAACCTTAAAAACAAGTTTATTATTTTAACCATATTTAAAGAGTAAGACGGAAAGGCAAATGGAATTAATTTTTTTTTTTGACACTGGTAAGACTTTTATCTTAAAGTGCCATACTTCCCCACTTACTTTCGTCTTTGCGTTTTGTCTGCTATTAAACGAAATCAAGCTACAGAGTAATATGGGTTCAGAACCACCAACATTGGGGAAGTTCTCCTGGAACATATACTTTCGGTGGTTGCCCTTTGCTTTTGGGGAAAGTAGTCGTAAAATTCCGATTTCAGGTTTTGAACCCTAGACCTTTGGTTAAGTAGCCAAGGCACGGCCCAACTACGACCACCGAGACTTCAAAATCTTAAAATAG
>JARJDX010002115.1:0-13942 GCA_030264735.1 Gymnusa sp. GC000175
ACAGACAAAATCGGACGAATTTTACACAAATATAATGTAAAGACTATTTTCAAATCGGACTTCAAAATCTCTAACGTAACAAACAATGTAAAGGACAAAATTCTTCTTTCAAATCCGGAAATTTATCAAGTAGGTTGTCTTAATTGCAATTTGAAATATTTTGGCGAGACCAAACGGCAAATTAGGACACGAATTGTTGAACATCAACGGGCGGTACGTCTTCAAAATATTTGTGGCTCGGCTTTGGCAAAGCATTCCTTCGAGACACTCCACAAAATTGATTTCACTAATGTGAAGTCATTATCTACAATCCCTCATTACAAAAAGCGTAAAGTTTGTGATGCCATTTGGATTCATAATAATCCTCTTAACTTGAATTGCGAGCTTGGTTTTGAAATCCCCAATACCTGGAAATATTTGTTTTCATCATTAAATTCCCATCCCCACTAATTCTCTTCGTCCTATATAGGCATACACACTCGAACAAGGTCTTCAACGACGAGCGAAACGTTAGCAACAACCAATAAAAATACGCGACTTAAACCCGAAAGTAAGAAAACTTACATTAACAATAACTATTGAGAATAATTATCTAAACAAATTACAAGCAATTTTTATGGATTGCAAAACAGATATGGTTTAAGATAAGAAGATGAAGCAATAAGGTAAAACTCCCGAAACAAACCAAATAAAGAGGGTAACATGGATTAAATATCACTTCGAGCTATACAAAAGAGAAAACACGGGAGTTGAACGTTGTACATTAAGATACTAACGAAAATATGCAAATAGATGTAGCAGATGTACAAGGCGGTATCATCTTAGAGTTGATTAAGTATGGAGGAGAGAGTCTTACCTAACAGTTAACTAAGCTTATTACAAAAATTATGTTCAAAAGAGGTGATAAAATTTCATCAAGTTACAGAAGAATGGATCTTTGAATTGCAGATTGAAATTTATCACAAATAATATCAAACTTTACATCGAAGGACCCAAATAACCACTATTATGTTTCCGTCAATAACAAAAATAATAATCACTAATAAAATAAATAACCTCATAACTCATCAAGATTGATATGGTACTACTAGACGAAGGGTGTCATAGGGTAGTGCATGCGCGCCGCACGACAGTCGCACAGGAAGAGACTGTCGCATAGCCTCTCCTACCCAATTCCGACTCTCACCTCCTCGAAGCCTTTAATAAGGCGGGTGAACCCTGAAAACCTGAGCAACCTTGCCAAAGATGCGGTAACCAATCCGTATAAAAGGCAAGGTTAGGGCGAACGAAAGCGGGAGAAATGGCCCTCCTAAATAGGGGTTGGGCGTGGGGCCAACAACCCCATCGCGTAAAAAAAAGACAAAGTTACTAAACCCACGAGACATGAAACCGGACTGAGCACTGTACGATGACCATGCAAACAAAAAAAGGGTTATGATTTAACGATATGCTCATGGAACGTGCTATCACTGTACAGATCGGCAGCGCTTAAAATGCTGACAGATGAACTCGATAAATTTAAAGCAGATATCACAGCGCTGCAGGAAATTCGATGGTTTGGGCAAGGAATACAAGAAAAACGAAAATCATTAAATTGGTCTCCTAATGTGGCAACTTTACCCTAATTTAACCGACCTCGTATCTTTTATGGATCTCGAGATCCTAATGGTGGGGCCCGAAAAACGAAAACCCTATATATAGCGTCTATTTAAAATAGGAAAATTGGTAATAATATCTCGGAATCCGTCATCTTGAAATTTATTTTGACAGCAGTTTTACGTTTCCTTTATTAAATAAGGTAAATTTTATTAGAAACTTTTTCTTGTAGCTTCTATAATTACGGAGAAATTTACATTTTAGAAAATCGCGATTTTTAGTTTTTTTTTTTAATTATTTCTAACCTATTTAGAATTTTAAAAATTTCTCAGCGTAATCTAAGTTAGCTCAGAAATGTATACATTACCTATTTAACCAAATCCCTTAATAATAAGAAAGATACCCAAGTTGGACCACCCTGTATAGATCGTCACTTTTTTATTGAAGGAACACACTGGTCTTGGTCTAGAGTCTAGACCAGTGGTTTCCAACCCGTGTTTCGCGGAACTCTGATGTTCCGTAAAGTCACTTCAAGTGTTCCGCGAAAATATCAAATACACAATTAAAAATTGTTGCAAAAATCTGAAAAAAGACTTGCAAAACAGCAATATGCAAATTATTATTATTTTCTACGTCAAAGAATCGCAGACTCTAAGAAATGTAGAAGAGGAGATGCTTAAATATCGCATTAAATTTGAGAATTTTTGTTTAAGTATTGTAATAGTATTGACAATATCGTTTTTTGTCATTGCGCCCTTAATTTCAAATGGGTTGGCCACCCTGACTTTAAGGAATATGTCGCATTGTAGTGTTCCGCACAAAAAAGTCTAAGTTTAGTGTTCCTCGACTTCAAAAAGGTTGGGAACCACTGGCTCCAGACTAATGCTTTTAATTTATTGTCAAAAAGTTTTATTTATATTTAAGTGTTTCTATACCTCATCGATTAAACTTTGCACAATTTTCGTATATTTAATCTATGTTATGCTTTCATATTCACTGCATTTATAAACTATTGCAAAGAACGTAATACGTTAATTAAGTTAATACTTTATAAAGTTTCCCTTAGCAGTAAAGTTGTTAAAACAAAAAATATATATGCAGTTGCATTTGCATAAAGCGATATATTAATTATCATTAATTATTTTTATGCATTATGTTTAAAACTTTGATTACGGTTTTTACAGTAAGAGAACATAAGATTCAGGTTCCAGCATAAGAATTATGTGCATTTTTTTGTTGGTTAATTTACCCAACTCAGAAACTGCACTTGCTTCTTGGCGTTAAATTTTTCCGTCATGATTTAATACCAATGAAATATGCTTTATAATTTTTTAGTGTACTACCCATTCGTTGAAATTTTAAATTAAACTGAAAGTTAGCATTACCTTATAAGTCACTTCTTATATGTTTGAAATATTACTCGAAGTCTTTTACACATTCCACTTCACAATTTATTTTTATTAGACTTAACAAACTCTGCATGCGCTGAGGAAAATGAGAATGGAAACGAAAGAAAATTGAATTGATTGAACTTACCCCTGGCTCTGGGTTTCGTGAGCAATTTTTGAACAATGTTGTCGTAAGCAGATTCATCCGCCACACCAGAATCTTTCACCAGCTTTTCCTTCACGGCTATGCAGATATTATATTCGGCTAATAAATCTTCTAGTTCCTCAAACGCCTGAAACAAAAATCAGCATATGAAACGGGTGACACGAAACATGCGCCTTTGATAATTTAATGCCTCTTAATTTATTAACGACAAGATATTTAACAGTAAATCGATATTATTTACTAACTTGTTAACACCACTGATTTATTTCTACCCTGCCAGGGAGATATATAACTTTACTTCACTAATGCGTTCAATTAAGAGCGGAAAATTAGCATATCCATTACAATTTTTAATTTTAATAATTAAAAACCATAAAAACACTTTATAATTTACGTTATATTAAATACAATTAAAAAACGCATCATAAAATAAAACTATAAAAAGTAGTTATTATTAAATTGACAATTGTTCATAACAATATTATAACAATGTCACATGTTAATTTATTCATAAAGTTAACTAACTACTCTTTATAGAACTGGCCCTAAAATTATTTTCTAATATTATAATACATTTTGATGCTCTGCACAAAATTTTTGTTTCAATTCAACTATTTCTTATGACATTGTACAGTTGGAATATTTATTAAGATTAAATAGAATAAAACGACTTATTGATTGTCTAAGAACAATATAAAATGGAAACTAAATCGGATGATAAGTTGACGTGTTTTAGAGAGATGATCAGCTTTCCTGATAGTATATCGATTTGGAAATAATGCAGCTCGATCCTATTTTGCATGTATATGATTCGAAATTACATTTGCTTTTTTTATATAAAAAAGAAACAAATTGCACGAGGGAATAGCAAAATCAAAAAGCCAATAAGATTGGTTTTTTGTATGGAACATTTTTTTTCGCTTGTGTTGCACGGTGAACAATCAATTAACTATACAATTACGTTTTATAAAGTCAGAAAGTTTGCTCTTAGGGAGCTGAGCACATTTATGTAATCTCGGGTTAAAAACGATTAAACTTTAACTTGTAAGAAGTATAGGGAAAAGTTCTTTGTTTTTAAGGTAAGTACAATTAAGTACATCAAATATAATCGAATAGGATTCAATTAGTTCTTAAACTTAAAGTACTTAAACTTAATTATACAGAGTGTCACAATTAAAATTTCACAGGTTGGCGGTTTATGTTTAGATTTCAAGACCTTGCTCATTGATTTCAGTTTAAAGGACATTATTACATTTTTGTTTTTTATTAACTCCCTGAGGAGTAATAGGGAACTTTTAAGGTCTTTTTATTTTTTATACAGACATTTTTTTTAATAATTATCAATTACAAAAATCTCTTGCAAGAGAACTTAAGTGAGAAAAAAACAACAAAAGCAATTTAATAAATTATTGACCATTCCCAAGTACCATTCTGTTAATTTAATGATTTTCGCCCCACATCGTCCCCAAGTAAAATTTCTATTTTCTTTCCTTAGTTTTTTTTTACAGAAGTATCGCCATTGCTTTTTTAAAAACAAAATAAAAATGCCGGGCGGCCAAACCAGGCGAGATCTACCTGTTGATCGCGCGTAATTTACAGTAGATATGCACTTTTTTTCCATACCTTCTTCTACAAAAAACAATTTTAAAGAAAATTTGAAGATTAAAAAGATTGCACTAATTTTATTTCCGCTACATCTCAAGAAATAAAAATTTTAAAATGGCCAGAAAATTTAAAAAATTAGGTAAAAGCCCATGTTTTCACCCTAAATTTTGGTCGTTGATTATAAAATTTGAAAAAATTAGTTTTTCCAAAATGGTTAAAAAAAAACACCAAATTGTTTTTAACATTATTTTCGTAAAATTGCTGAACTTTTTTCGATATACTTATCGAAAGGTTTTCGGAACTATAAAATCTGCTTAAAGTACGTGAAAGCTCACATTTTGGACCCCAAACATTAAAAACCATTTTTGTTCAACCAATCTTAATTTTGGGTCGCTGATTACGAAAACCCATTTTAGGCATTTTTTTGCTAAATTTTTAATTTCATGTACAAAAATTGGTTGTCATTTTTTTAAAATATTTTCAAAACCACCAAATTATTAAAAAGATAAAATAGTTTTTTTTTGCTTCGTGTTGAACGAAACTCGTTTTCCGACTTAAGAACATTTTAATTTTTTCATTTTTAAAGTTGCATTTTAAAAAAGATTATTGTAAAATGTGCTAAAATTTGTCAATACATTTCAAAAATAATTTTAGATATATAGAAAATAAGCTTAAAATACGCCAAAGTTGACAATTTTTACGTTTATTTAATTGTTCTGGACTAAAACCAACGGAGTTATGACTATATGAAAAATAAATTTCATAATTAGCTTCTCTGGGGTTAGATTTGGGCGCCGTAATAAAAACACGCAGCACAAAAACGCGCAGAAAAAACCGCTCCGGACACAAGCGCGCAAGGGCAAAAGCGCGCAGGACAAAATCGCGCAAGGTATAAGCACGAAAGGACATAAGCGAGCAGAACAGAAGCAAGAAATGTCAAAAGCACGGAGATATACTTAAACCCATAATAGAAATACCTAATAATTCAAAATATCTCGAAAAATACGCATGGTACAAAAAAACTTTCTCAGACCCAAGTGCGCCTATACGAAAAAAAGGGCTATTAACCTTGCCTATATTTCCTCATCGACAAACGAAGTAGGTCCTTTAGCCATAAGTTTGGTCCTCTCCCCACGGATCTTTTTTCTTCGATCTTGCGTCGATGATAAGTCGTAAAAATTAATAGCACTCGCCTCTCACATCTTGCCTTAGTACTATATGTAGGATTCATCGGTACAGGTAAATTTTTAATGCATCAATGCTGCAGTCTGGATAGGAAAGTATAGTCTAGGATCTTGACTGGCAAAGAAGGTTTTCATAAAGGTAAACGTAGATATAGCTTGTTTGATCTGTGAAAAGTTTTCTCTTTATGGTCGCTTCCATCCAAGATACTTTAGGGACAATACTTGTTTCACGATTTGTTTGTTCTTTTAGAGAACAGAACCGCTTTGGTTATTGCACTCTTTATGTATAGACCGCATTGCACACGGTCATCGACGATATGATCCATGATGCTTTGATACACTGTTTTTTACCATTTGAGCGTATATGTGAATACACACTGAGAGTAGATTTTAAAGAGAAGTGGCGATAAGACACAGCGCTGACTAACATCCTTTCTTATTGCAACTTTGTAAGGTGTGACGACTTCAGTTCTGATTTTTTCTGTTTTTGTTTCAGTACAGCTGGCAGAGTAGCTCGGCGGTCTAGGCATCCAGCTGCTGAGATCAAGATGGAGAGTTCCAGAGGGTTCCAACACTGCCCCAGCTCCCCAACCCGCCTTGTCAGCGTGTGGATCCACCTGTAAGTTGCCAGCATTACAGGCAGAGGAGTGGCGTCCTAAAAAGTTAAAAACAGCTGGCTGTTGATGCGTAGGTCTGCTGCATCTACTTCGTTAATTCTAAGAATCTCAGCGAGTTTTTGTTGTGATATGCAATCAATCGATGGGTCATATTCGGTCCCACAGTTTTCAATTTTTCTGGAGCTTTATAGAGCTCTATATCTTATCCTTTATATCGAAGTAACCATTTTATCTCTAAAAGTTATCCAAAAATATATTTGTACACTTTTAAACGCACGCCTTTACATTTACAAAAATAATTTTAATGTCAGAAATGTAGTAATCATAACAATTAACAATAAATAACAGTTACTTTTAGTATTCGAAGTCCCATACGGACTAGTAATCTATTGAGTTCTTTTTGACGTGTAATTGTGTCATATTGAGTGTTAGAGGTAATAACTATGGATAATCATCCCTGTCCTTTTAGGGTATCATCAATTATATAGTAGTGATAAAAGCGGTACGCGGTATTTTCAACTAAAATTAGGTGCTCAGCCACTGAATCGATAAAAAATAATAAAATGACAAAAATTAAAAACTTTTGCCTTTAATTTAGTAAATGTGTTTGACACTTTAAAATTATTTAAATAAAATTAATTTCATTCACACAAAGTTTTTCCACTTCCTTCTAAAGTTTTTAACGCAGATGTAATTTTCTAGATTTATTTTTATTCATTTTATTACGTGGTTATGAAAAATTGGTTTAAGAAATAAAAGTAAATTAAGTTTTTTTTAACTTTATTAAAATGTGATGCTGGAATAGCAGCACATTAATTTCTACATCTTTTTTTTAAGATTGAAGGAAAATAAAATTGCAATGAAATATTGCAGCGTCTACAGATTTTTTTTCCACCAGTCATATAATGAGTTTTAATTAAAGTTTAATGTACTGATAATTCTTTTTATATTAAATTGGGGCTGCTTTTACTTTTTATTGCAAATAATTAAACTTATTCATTCATGAAATTTATTAAAAGTTTTTTATAATTGGGCCAACACGAGGTAGCACAATTTATTGGTAAAAATTGAGAAACACTTCAAATTCTATAACTTGATTATAGTTTACATTAAATAAAAACAAATGAATCTAAATACTACCTCTATCATTTATGACTTCAAAAAATGATAAAGGTAATGCTCAACTCTTGTTGATTTAAATACGCAACACTATGTTTGTAGTAAAAAAAAATTTGCGACAGTGAACAAATATATTTATATTGGGATCTAAGATGGGGGCGTGGCTTAAACAATATGGCGGCGCTAAGCGTGCACCTGACAATTCGCGGTTAGCGTCGAGCACTACTTTTACCTTGTAATATGTTGTTAAGTATGGAAGAAATTTGCAAATGGGCTGGTACAAATCCAGCCCAAAACAATTTTAAACAAGCAGAACGACTCATCTGATAAAATGCGGAAAATCGAGTCCAAAGGATGGAACCTGCACCGTGAAAGTGACTGCTCTGTTCTTGAAAACGTCGAATTTAAAGTGGATGCACCACACGAAATTGTCGTCAAAATTAGAGGAGATGGTAGCATACTATCCGTGGTATGTCTATGCAAAGCTGGTGCATATTGCAATTAATATTTAAAACCAAATTATTTAAAATATTAATTAAATTCAATAATTTTAAAAAATATTTTGTTATAAAATAAATATTTATTTAAATAATAGAATTGATAGACAATTGATTGACTATAAATATTGTTAGGATCGATTTAAATCAACTAGAAGAAGTTTTCAAGTTTCTTCACAATTTCAAAACTTTCAAAACATAACCTCATACAAACTTACTTGAAACGAGATAATCGCTGGCCTTGAAATGCCGGGAACAAACTATCATATGCGGGGATACTTCACGCAAGTGCGATGCCTTTTTTAAGCTTCCAATTTGTTTATTTTCTCATCGTTTCCAAACAAATTCTGCCGTACTACAAATTCGTCATTTTGTTTTGGGAAGCGAAGGAAGCATTCACGTGGCTTTTGGCATCGCAACTTTTTACAGCACTATAAATGCGGTTCTTCTTTTTCGTTTTTTGAGGACACGCAACACTTTCCATCGCGATAAATTACAGAAACAATCACTTAAAGCAAAACCCGTCACTCGTTCAGCTGACGTAAGTGCACGCTCGCTCTAATTCGGCAGCGCGCCACTTGATGTCATAGCAGAACATCTTAGATCCCAATACAGTAAAATAAATCTTTACTAGAAAAAAAATTGTAGTATGGTTACCACTCGACTTTCATTTACAAACTTAAGACAAATTCGTTACTTTGACAAAAATATATTTCATCAATTATAAGCTCTTTAGGTTGCCAGCATACCTCTGCAATTTCATTTTGTGGAAATGTACATTGGAATAATTTTGATAGTGATCTGTCACTTTTGAACGATATATAACCATATTTCAATAATTGTGAACTGATTATAATGGCAGTATGTCTATGCAACTTAATGGGAATTATTTCAATAAAAATGCTAGATAGATTTTTGAAAATCATTTTAGAGGTGTTTTTTCTTTTTTCGATAAGTTGTGTAGTTCTCGAGATATTTGACCGTTTCCAAACTTTTGCCGCACCCGGTATATACATACGGAATATCCTGATATACAGTATCTTCCAAACAAGCAGAAAAACTAATTCCCAAAAAAAAGCGTCTTATCCCTAATTAAAATAAATGTCTACGTCGACGATCAATTTGTACATGGCTTTGCCACAAATTGACATACGCCGAAGTAATCGACTATGCGCTAATCCCACCTAAACGTAGGCATGCATCAACCACATTAACAACAAGAGCGCAAACTATAAACTTCATTCAAATTCACCCTCATACTAGAAATCACTTTGAACGAAATATGCCGAATCATTACTGGCTGTATTAAACTTACATAACTCACCCACGTTAGCTGGTATTAGCGGAAATCGCACCACCGAACGTCGCAAAAAGCATAAAAAATAAAGAGGAAAGACTAAGGCATGTACAAGACCGCAGGCATCCTCTATTCTACACGGCCAAAAAGCACCTCGGAAACGTCTCAAATACAGGAAGACCTTCTTAGCTCCAACTAAAGTCCTGGTACAAAAAATGGCACAAAACGTATAGAGATATTAAAACAGCTTAAATCAACAAAAACCTCTGGAATTCAATAGAACCACCGGGAAGCCAAGAGATAGACAGATTTGCAACAGACTACGAACGCAGACGGGCAGATTCAAAGCCAACTGAAACAACTTGTCTGAATCAATCGGCCACCTGCAGAATGAAAGATAGTAGAATAAAATATAAATACATATATTTATAACTTTTTTAAGGAATACTTGGATGCGAAAAAAATAATTCGTCTTACATTTTTCTCCACACTGTGTATAATGAACAACAGTGTAATTTATTTTAGGTGTTCCTTTTCACTTGAAATCTCGTTCCGTATTTATATAATACTTAAATACCAATTAATATAACTTATTCAGAAAGGTATTGTTAGTACTAAAATCAAACAACCTCGGCTCACCTTGCAGCGGTTTGAGTTTGACGACGCTAAACCGTGCATTACAGTTTGCGTTAAACATAACATTAAAATCAAATGCCTATAATAAATTTATAGACACTATAAGGTAGCTATGCCAAGTTGTAGCTTACATTGTCGCATAATATAAAAGTACATTATCGTTTTGTAGAAATTTCACAAATACCTTTTACATTTTTCCCTTTTTATCAGACCGAATAATGATAAAGGTGTTACCACGTCGGATGCTGTAAAATAAAGTAAATTAACTTGAAAAGCAGTTCTCATACAAATAAAAAGCGTATAAAAGTGTCTGGAAAACTACTTCAAAGATAGAGGTTATTTTATGGGTTTATCTTAGTCTTGTGGGTGGAAGGATGTAGCTCGCGGCTAACTAATACTATCTTGTTTCATATAAATTTCTAGGTATAAACAATCGAGATAAAATATTTTTAATGGACAATATAATCTTAAAAGAGTGAGAATTGGTTGAATTATTTTTATTAAAAAATATTCAAAAATGAGGCGGATAGTAATTTATTTACTGGTTTTGTAATATAGAATTAATTGTTGCTAAAGAAAAATGTTGCCTAAGGATTCCCAATAGTATGCAATAAAAATAAAGTTAAAAATAAACACAATTTATATAGGGGTAAATGATATCTCCTTTTATTTAATAATTTCCACCTATTTTTACGATTCTATCGGAAAATATTTCTTTGAAAGTTTAATATCCTCTTCTCAACCACTGTTTTATTAGTATTATTCTTTTTGAAAGACTTTTAATATTTAAAAAAATTAGTGAATTTATGGTTGAGGTGGTAAGTGTAATGTATTTTTAAATGCATCTCTTGTCGAAATTCTTAATATCAGGGCATAACCGAGAAAACAAAGTGGTCGACTATTTTGTCTCGTATAATTTAAGAAGCTTTTTGTCCACTCAAAGTACGCCTATATATTTTTTCACATCTTTAGTGCTTCCCATGCCGAGGTTTATACATATATCTGCTAGATGCACACAAAACCGGGTGTGTGTATGGGGATCTCACTTGGCATAGTCCCAAAGCGGCCAAACAAAATTTAAAGGGAAATTAAAAACCTAGTTGCAGAGCTAGTTAGGCTTTCAACAAAGCCGAAAATTTTTACAGTCACAGAGCAAAGTTAATTCTATGACAAAAAAGTTCACCGCAAAAGCTGGGAGAACGTCCTCTTCAACAAATAGGCTTCTAATCAGAGGGCAAGTTGTAGGGCCTCGACCTCCCAAAGAGGGTTTCGCATAAGTCCGCTTAGGTTAGGTTAGGTTAGAGTTATGAAGTTTACCGCAAAGTCAGGGAGAACGTGCTTCCCAGTAAAAAAGGCTGATTGGTGGAGGGTACTGCCTTAGATAGAAAAAAAATATCCGAATCAAAGCGCACCTGCCACTACGACTCGAATTGAGTAAGGTCTCGACCGCCTTAAATTTTGATCGGATAAAGCGAGAAGGAAAAAGAAAACAGGGAGGCTGCAAAAACCTAAAGAGGGTTCCGCATAAGCCCGACTAGAGTTATGAAAACTATAACTCAGTGAAACTGCAATGGTTGCGAACACCATTACTGTGAGCTAAAAATGTTGCGGGTTCAATACACTCCGGGGTATGTTGGGTTGCAAGAGATGCACTTTAAATCATTTCGCTCTGTTGCTACAGTGCGTTTTAAAATAATGTTGCGCCAGACCTGGATATGTTATCCTTATCCGGGATGAAATCCCTGCAAACTTTAATTTAGGCGGTTGCTCTAAATATGAAAACATCTATTTCAGCCACAGTAGGGAACGTCTATTTACCACCAGATGTAACGAAGAAGGTCGATAATCTCGAGATCCTCCTGTAGCAGTTTCCACCTACCTGCTTTTAAAGGATATTAACGTTAAAAGCATCTTGTGGAGTTGTACAGAAAGACATGTGCATTCGTTTACTCAAATATTTTTTTCTTAAAAAAACTGATAAAACCGACGGCATTTCTTTTAAGATAGAAGTCCGGCGACAATTTATCCGGCAACATTGTGTCTAGCGACAGTTTGTCCAGCGACATCTTGTCAGATTTAAAAATTTATTAAATTATTACTGTCCTTAGATATCTAAGCGTAAGTGGGCTCCATTACACACAAACAAGGTATCTTTAATCGCGCTACCCCATAGCTTTAAACATTCTGCAAAACGTCATGAAAGCTTGTACTACAATGTTAAAATATATTACAAGAAAATTTTTGTCTCGTTTTTAAAATTTCAAATTTAAAAGACAAATGTATTAAGTAAAAATTCTTTCATTTGATACATTTTAAATAATGGTTTTGGATTTTGAGACAATATATACATTATTCATAAATAAAAAATTATTTTAAGTTACATATATGACATTTATAAACCATTCACGTTTCTTTGAGACTCAAGAGGAATATGAACATTTCACTTAAATTACATACATATGACTTAAATACTAACATTTCTGAAGCAAAAAAATAAATTTTTTTTAAACCTAAAATCTTACCTTAATTCCATAATTTGATTCTTCGTATATGATAGAAACATAACTCCACCCCAAACGTTTCACAATATCGACCATGGCTTTGACCTGGTAATGATCCGATGGTATTGTTCTTGTAAAATATTCGAAACGTTGCTTGTTGCTGAGTTCAGGACTAGTTGAGAAAAATGAAACCTGAAAAAAATAATTAAATTTTATAAGTGGTTTGCTCGCAAAATTTTCATGGGTGTATACGGAAGCGTATAATTTTAAACAAAATGACGGAAAGGACTTCGCGGCGAATTAATTAAGAAAACCTCGCTAAAAGTTAGTGCTAATCAGATTATTTTTAATTGAGTTTTATTAACAACGGAACTGACGCCCCCCGCAACACTAAAGTTAGTTTTTTGCGCCCTTTACATCTTCACTCTTAATTTTAAAAATGAGAATTTTAGATGAAAATTTTTAATTCTCATCTACTTTTATTATTGCATAAGTGAAATGTATACATTATAACTATGTCTTTTTAGGTAAAAAAATATTTTCAATTATAAATTAATTATAAAAATTATGAATATATTTTTATAGCCATTGGCAAGATAAAGAGGGGTTTAGAAATTTTTATTTTGTTATCTTTAAGTAACCTTTTTTTATTTTTGTTGTACTTGTGTTGTGTATTGGATAATAAATATTGCTCATAAAACGAGAACAAAAAGTGTATTATGGTTGATCATTTATTAAATCCTTCTCGAAGTTTATGAAAATAGCTTGCATCACGACGCGCATTAAAGGGCGAGTCTAGCTGTTGAAATTTTCGATTTATGATTTTAGTTGGAATTCCGATTTACGATTTTATAAGCTCTAGTCGTAATGTTAGTAAAATAATAGTAAATGTCCCAGGTTTAAAATAGTTTTCCGATAGTTTTTAGATTAAAGTGCAATTCAATAAATTGTTATATTTGGGCTATTGCTATAAATATGACAAAATGTCTGTGATTAAATATTAACTTTTTTAGCGCATTTCAACAATTATTAAAACAAAATTAAACAATGGTGCAGTACTTGGAATGTCTATCTATACCACAAACAACTAGGCCAAATAGGGAATAATGACAAGCTAATGAACACAAATGAGATATTTTAAAAAGTCCGATGAGAATGTGTTGTCTCACCTCTACTAATTAATTTGTACTTTGAGAATATCTTCCAAAAGGCTCTCGAAGATAATGAAAAATAAAGTTAAAGGAATATGGATTAACAACATCCGCCATACAGACTATACAGCACTAATTGCTGACAATATGGATAATCTTTAACACCTTATACATACGAGGGAAAC
>JARJDX010002125.1:0-18868 GCA_030264735.1 Gymnusa sp. GC000175
GACTTTTATTCACGAATTTGAAACAAATCTACTTTATGTAATTAATTTTTAAATATCTTATAATAATACCGTTTTGCAGCTAATTTTTGATGTTTTAAAACAAATTTTTGTTATTTTTGAGCACATATTTATATTTTTAAATTAATTTTGGTGTTTTTTTTTGAAAAATTTTAACTCTATAAATTTTTAAATACATTTTTACAATTTTCAAACAAATTTTGGAATCTTTCAGCAAATTGTTGACAATTTTAAACAAATTATGACATTTTCTAACAAATTTTTGATACTTTGTATCATACTTGTATAACTTGACATTATAGAGAGTATTTTGGCATTTCAAAGTAATATTTTGGGCATTTTCAAGCGAATTTTTATCATTTTCGAGCGTATTTTTTGAGTTTTTAAATGAATCTTGCGAATATTTTTTTAATTTTCTTTCAACCAATTTATGAAATTATGTTTCACAGATTATATAATTTTCTTTAAAACACAATAATTTTTCTACAACGAAATAATCAAATACGAAAATGGAGGTGTGGTCACCACACCACTTTCATATAAATTATATATATATTAATACCGTTTTGTGGCAAATTTTTGACATTTTAAAGCAAATTATTGTTATTTTCGAGCATATGTTAATTTTTATAAATGAATTTTGAATTTTTTTAGCTAAATAATCATACTTTAAAATTTTCAATACATTTTTGCAATTTTTAAACAAATTTTGGAATTTTATTTTTCAGCAAAATTTTGACATTATTAACTAAAATTTTTGACATTTTTAAGCGAATTTTAATCATTTTTGAGCGTATTTTTGAGATTATCAAATGAATTTTGCGAATATTATTTTAAATTTTCTTTTAACCAATTTATGAAATTATGTTTCGCAGATTATATGATTTTTGTTTAAAATACAATACTTTTTCTACAACGAAATAATCAAATACGAAAATGGGGGTGTGGTCACCACACTACTTTCATTTACGAATTTGAAACATATCTTTTAACTACTTTATGAAATTATCTTTGAAATAATTTATAATATTACCGTTTTGTGGAAAATTTTTGATATTTTAAAACAAATTTTTGATAATTTCGAGCACGCATTTATATTTTTAAATGAATTTTGGATTTTTTTTAGCAAAATATTAACTTTTTAAATACATTTTTGCAATTTTCGTTCAAATTTTAGAATTTTTTAATGAATCTCTTTCATTTTTTAGCAAATTGTTGACATTATTTAACAAATTATGACATTATTTAACAAATTTTTGACACTTTTTAAAGAATTTGTATATTTTCTGAAATAACTTGACATTATACACAATATTTTTGATATTTTAAAACAAATTTTTGTTATTTTCGAGTACCTTTTTATATTTTTAAATGAATTTTTGGTATTTTTTTAGCAAAATATTAATTCTTTAAACTTTTAAATGAAATTTGGAATTTTTTATTGAATCTCTATTTTTTTAGCTAATTGTTGACATTTTTAAATAAATTATGACATTTTCTAGCAAATTATTGACACTTTTTAAAGAATTTATATGTTTCCTACAACAACTTGACATTATGGATAGTATTTTGGCATTTTAAAATAATTTTTTTTGTCATTTTTAAGCGAATTTTTATCATTTTCCAGCGTATTTTTGAAATTTTTAAACACATCTTGCGAATATTATTTTCAATTTTCTTTCAACCAATTTATGAAATTATGTTTCACACATTGTGATTTTTTTTTAAATACTATACTTTTTCCACAACGAGATAATCAAATAAAAAAATGGAGGTGTGGTCACCACCCTACTTTCATTTACGAATTTGTAACATATCTTTTAACTACTTTATGAAATTATCTTTTAAAGATTTTATAATTATACCGTTTTGTAACAAATTTTTGATATTTTAAAACAAATTTTTGTTATTTTCGAGTACTTCTTTATATTTTTGAATGAATTTTTGATATTTTTTCAGCAAAATATTAATTCTTTATTTTTTTGTTATTTTCGAGTACTTCTTAATAATTTTGAATAAATTTGTGATATTTTTTCAGCAAAATATTAATTCTTTAAATTTTTAATTACATTTTTGCAATTTTCGAACAAATTTTGGAATTTTTTAATGAATCTCTTTAATTTTTCAGCTAATTGTTGACATTTTAAAATAAATAATGATATTTTCTAGTATATTTTTGACACTTTTCAAAGAATTTATATGTTTCTTACAAAAACTTAACATTATGGATAGTATTTTGGCATTTTAAAATAAAAATTATGACATTTTCTAGCAAATTTTTGACACTTCAAAGAATTTGGATGTTTTCTTAAAAAACTTCACATTATAAAGTATATTTTGGCATTTTAAAGTAATATTTTAGTCATTTTTAAGCGAATTTTTATCATTTTCAAGCGTAGTTTTAAAAATTTTAAACACATCTTGCAAATATTTTTTAAATATTCTTTCAACCAATTTATAAAATTATGTTTCACACATTATGTGATTTTTTTTTAAGCTAAATTTCATAATCAGCAATATTCTAATACAAATGTAAGCAAAAAAATCCTTTAACCTTCTACAACACTGCGGTTTTAAAAGTAAATAAAAGAAAATCTTAAAACTCAAGAACAAAATAAGAAAATAAGTTTATTGTACACTTTTTATTTAGTTCATGTAATTTATATAATTTTAGTTTAAAATTACATATATTTTTCAGTCACGTAACACACGTACAATCAATTTGGAATAAATATATATTTTTTTAATATATTTTTAGTAAATAAATTTGAAACCGAATTATATTATGTAAATTATAGGTCTCCAAAAAAATGTCCTAAATTTATAAAATTGATTATTAAAGGAATCTAAAAGCTAAAGAAAAAATAATTTAAATTTTTCTATTTTTAGCTTAAACAATGCAACGAAAAATCTATTCACAACCCATTTAAATTTAGTCTTTTTTATATATCAATAATCATTCATTATGTAAAGTTTTCCAAACATTTACCATTAACAAATAAAATAAAAAAGTTAATTTTGACATATTAGGTAATAGAAACCATTTTTTGCGCTTCAAAAACTAAATTTTGCACGATATGTATAAATTAAGAACGTAAAATTATAATTAATTAAATCCATTTTTAATTCATTACATGATTATTTGAAATATTAAAAATACTTTACACAATTTATCAAAAACTATCAAACAACTTTTGTTGTTTTGTTTTTTATATGTCGTCCACAAGGATCAATTTTATTACGAGTAAAACCCATCTTTATCATAGTCTGCTTCAAGTGGTCGTTTCAACACTAACCTGTCTGAGCGTTTTCTGTCCAACTTGTACAAATCCTTCTCCTACTCCATATACACCGTCTAGATAACTAGGCTAAAGCCCAAAATGGTTGCGTGTGTAGATTTTGGGTAAAGTTAGTGTTAGTGTTAGTAACCGATCGGAGTTTTAAAATAATTTACTAAGTAATTAATTGCCAACGTTTTATTTTAAATAATTACATTTGCAGACATTAGCCATTTCAAAAGGAATTTACCGGTCAAATCGGGGATTTACCTGAAAAATCTAGGATCTACCGGTAAAATCTAAGATTTACCGGTAAAATCTAGGATTTACCGGTAAAATCTAGGATTTACCGGTAAAATCTAGGATTTACCGGTAAAATCTAGGATTTACCGGTAAAATCTAGTATTTACCGGTAAAATCTAGGATTTACCGGTAAAATCTAGGATTTACCGGTAAAATCTAGGATTTACCGGTAAAATCTAGGATTTACCGGTAAAATCTAGGATTTACCGGTAAAATCTAGGATTTACTGGTATTCAGGCTTTTACAGTAAGGAATACAAAAATCTCCATTCTTAAACCTTTTACAGTTTGCTTTATCACAGTTCGTTTTCTTTATCTTTTATCATACGTTCTACTCATGAATATTCCATATTTCCAAAAAAATTTGAATATTCATTTGTATTTCTGTTTCAGGCTCACACAAGTAAAGCAAACACAATTCACCATTATGAAGAACTAAATTCCATGGAAGAAATTAGTTTCGACCAAGAAATTTCACTAGAAGATCGCACACATTTGGATATTTTGCTAACGCAGATGCGAGCCAATCAGTACGAACAAGTGCTGCACCATTTGCACCAATTTTTTCAAAGTGGCGATTATGAAAAGTTCTTTAGGATTTTAAATTTACTCATAAATAATTACAGCACCATTTCTGATAAGACTGAGTTATCAAAAACCATCGACAACGTTATACAGACTTCGATTGTGCAAAACGTTATGCAAAACCCGATCAAAACAAAAAATGCTTGCTATAACATAATTAAATATGTATTGAATCGATTAAGACAAAACGCACCGGATTCGAACTTGCACAATGGTGTTTTAAGGTTGGAAAGTCAAGAAAATTTGTCGAATCTTCCACAAGTAAGCAGGAAGTTGATTAAAAATCAAGATTTGGAAACACCAGAGCAAAATATTTATCGAAAATTGGGAAGTCTTTCACAAATAGTTGGGAATGACGATTTGGAAACACCATTAGAGGTCAAACCGGAAATAAAAAGAAATCCCTCGCAAGCGCAACACGTGATCAATTACGGTCTTCCTGAAAAATCTTTCGACTATCCTGTGTTTCCAAGAAAAACCGTTTATAATTACCCAAAATCTGCATTTGTTGCTTACCCAAATTCTCAAATTCCTCAACAAGAAAATTTTCAAATACCTTTAAATCCCAATGAAAATATTCACCAAACATACTCGTTTCCTTCATTGGATCATAGACATCCAAAATATCAAGTGCAAAGAATTAATTATCATAGAGCACCAATTTCTGTGGATACGCAACAGTCTCCTGAAAATCCAATTTTTCTGGATGAACCATCTTATTCGAAAGCTCTAAATAATTTAAATGTACATCTTCCTGAAGCTCCAATTCCTGTGCAACGTTCTTCTGAACCTTCAATTTCTTCGGATGTTCAACATTCTCCGAAAGCTCCAATTTCTGTGAATGAATATAATTTTCGCAAATCAGATGTACAACATTCTCCTGAAGCCCCAACTTTTATAAATGTACAACATTCACCAACAAGAATCTATCCTAATTCTCCAGGCACAAAAAACCTAAAACCTAATTCACATACAAAAGACTTTGAAAATCCCGAATTTCAAAGTAATCCAAATATACCTCAGTTAGATCAATTTTATAGAAACCCAATTCTGGATTATATCCATCCAGTTTTTAACAAAAGCCTTATTTCTCAGCATAATAACATTTCGTATTTCGTAAATCAGTCTCCAAGTGGTGCTCCAAAAAATTATACCCTTATAGAAACAGGATATGACCACAATCCTAACCAACCATCTGAATCAAATTTTAAACAGTACCCTGGATTTTTAGAGTTCAAGCCAAAATTCCAGCAACCTAATGTCCAAAAATTTTTGCAACCTGACAGAGAAAACATTCAAATTTCTAGTATTAAAAGTAATCCTGATTTACCAAATTTGAAGCAGGATTTCAACCAACCTCAAGGTTTTGAACCGCGAAGAAAAGGAATTTCTTCAATTGAATCTGACTCCAATGGTGAAAACATTAAAATTCCAACAAGAAGTGGAATAACGCGGCGACTTTCAGATCTATATAACATTGCTGAGCCAGATTCTCGTAACCATTTCTTTGATGAAGGATCCGACCAAAATATTCCTAACGCTTATCAAGAGAAGATTCAAAATTCTGGAACACCAGTAAAAACGCCAGAAATTCACGCTCATGTCCAATTTGGAATTCCAGAAATTATAGCACGGAAAATTCCTGATCTTACTATGTCTCATCAGCCAGATTCTCGTAACCAATTCTTTGATGAAGGATCCGACCAAAATATTCCTAACGCTTATCAAGAGAAGATTCATAATTCTGGAACACCAGTAAAAACGCCAGAAATTCACGCTCATGTCCAATTTGGAATTCCAGAAATTATAGCACGGAAAATTCCTGATCTTACTATGACTCATCAACCACAAAATTTGCCAAATTCTCATCCTAGTTTTGAAAGAAAGTTTTCAATCCCTTCAGAACCTAGATTATCAACACTTGATAAACAAAAATTGTCACAGTACCCGGATAATACTCAAAGTATACAACAATTTCCAACACCTGATGAAGAAAAGTATAAAAATGTAGATACACCTAAATCCAGAAACCCTGCACTAACAAAATTTGGCCGACATTATTTAAATCCTGAAATAAATAACCCCGATGAACAAGTAAGGTACCAAAATGTAGAATATCCCAAAAAGGAGCCAGTGCTTCGGAAATCTAATATGTTTCCAAATTCTGATGTCATGCATAATATTTCGCAGTACCCAAATAATAAGGAGCAAAATATACAACAAGATTTAAAACCTGATGAACAAAAGTACAAAACTGCAGATGCACCAAATGCAAGACATCCTGCATTGGTACAATTTAAGAAACATTTAATCAACCCTCAAAGTAATGATACTAGTGAACTATTAAACTTACCACAAGAAGAGATTCCTAGTTTTTTACCTCAGGAAGAAATATCCCGAATTTTTCGCACATTGCATCCTAACATTCATCAAGATAATATTGTTTTGAACCATCCGCAACCTTTAGATTACCGCAAGCACGGTATATCGCGTCGAATACCCGAATTATCGAATCAACAAATTATAAATTTAACTGAACCCAAAACTTTTCAAATACCCAACACGTTTTCTTCTTCAAATCATGAGGAACCACTTCATCACGAATTTATTGTTGTAAATGATCAGGAACCTATAGGACACCACAAACAAGGTAAAACACGTGATATACCCGAATTACCTAATCAACCAAGTGTTCAACACTTTTACGAAAACCCAAATATTAAAATCACGCCTGGAAACCGAAACATTGTTAAACCAGGAATTTCGCGTCGTATACCCGAATTATCAAATCAACCAAATGGCCAACACTTTTACGAAAATCCAAATAATAAAATCATGCCTGAAAACCGAAACATTGTTAAACCAGGAATTTCGCGTCGCATACCCGAATTATCAAATCAGCAAATTTTAAATTTAACTAACCCTAAAAAATCTCAACTGCCAGACACGTTTTCATCATTAAATTTTGAAGAGCCAAAAAGTAATAATCACGAAGACGTTGTTTTAAGTGATCGGCAACCTTTAGAATACTACAGACCAGGTATAGCACGTCGTATACCTGAATTACCAAATCAGCCAAATATCCATCACGAAAATCCAAATATTAAAATCACGCCTACAAACCGAAACGTTGTTAAGCCAGGAATTTCGCGTCGTATACCCGAATTATCAAATCAGCCAAATATCCAACACTTTTACGAAAATCCAAATATTAAAATCACACCTGGAAATCAACATATTGTTAAACCAGAAATTTCGCGACGTATTCTTGAATTACCAAATCATCAACACGTTATATATGAAATTCCAGAAACTGATATCAAGCCATCCAACGAACCTTCAATCCCTACACAGGATGGAATTTCTCGTAGAATGCCAAGCATAATAAACCCAGAGATATACAAATACTTTGGTTTACCAAGTCATGATTACTTCTATTCCATGCCTGGAAAACTCCTAAAACAGACACATAACTATTTTCATCCCACCTCTGATGTAGTACAAACAAATAACGAAGAATCACCAGAGCCCAGTTTTCGGAACGATCTTCATAACTTGGAACATACATTTTATGACTACGCTTCAAAACTGTTAGGCAAACCTAATAACACAGAAACTAGAAATGCTTTGGTTGATTTTACCGAACCCAATGATGTTAGCGTTACTGAGCTTCCACTTAGTAAGGATGTTACAATTTTAACAGCAACTGAAATCACTAAAACGTCTAATGAAAATACTGTGAAGTCAAACGAAAACACTGGAAAGTCTAATGAAAATAATGAAAATACGGTGAATCCAAAATTGATAGATGGAACAACAACGCCAAAAAGTGATATTCAACGACGAATGCCCAAAATGGATAATATTGAAGATCAAGAAAATATTTCGCAACAATTCGATAAAAAAAATGATCAAGGTAATGAAGACAAGCTTCAATCTCCGAAAAATTTGGATAGACAATTAAATCTTACTCCCCAATATGGCAGGGGTTATCCCGAAACTTCACATCAAGATTTAGCTGAATTAGGGATACCAAATGATCAAATTATATCCATTCTCTCACATAATGCACCACAAAATCAAGATGAATATATTTCACAACCGATTGCAAACCAAAATGTTGGACCAAATTACCATTCTTATTCAATACAACACCCGGAACACGTTATAAATTATGCTACACCAATCCATCAACAATTTAAAATTGAAGATGGTGCCTTACCCCAAAAATATGTTTTAAAAAACGAACATGTACCACAATATTTGGAACATTTTCATCAACCAATAATAACACATTACCACTCAGATGTTTTACCTCAAAATTTTTTAAGGGATCAAAACTCGCCTGATACCCACTTTTTTCGTCGACCTATAGTAGGGCAAAATTTTGAGTTTCCAGAAAGACCACAAATTATGCGACATCAAAATGTTCCGCTTCAAATTGCAAATTTTGCTCAACCAGGATTCCAACATTATTTTCCGCAAGGCCAACTTTCTAATACTCCCGAAAATGTTGATACAGGCAAATTTTCTATTATTCCAGAAAATATCAACCCATATGTTCAACCAATTTTACATCAATATCAAAAAACACCGGAAGTGGGTTTGCCTCAAGAAGTTCCAAATTTTAGACAACCAATACCCGATACTCAAGTACTTTATGACGATGGTTTTCCTCAAGTTTTAAAAAACGAACCACAAACTCATTTAAATGTTGCCCAACCAATTGGTTCTGGTAAACATCCTGAAATACCAGGATTACAACATTATTTTCCGCAAGGCCAACTTTCTAATACTCCCGAAAATGTTGAAACACGCAAAATTTCTATAATTCCGGAAAATACCAACCCATATGCTCAAGCAATTTTACATCAATATCAAAAAACACCGAAAGGGGGTTTGCCACAAGAAGTTCCAAGTTTTAGACAACCAATACCCGATACTTCAGTACTTTCTGACGATGGTTTTCCTCAAGTTTTAAAAAACGAACCACAAACTCACTTAAATTTTGCCCAACCAATTGGTACTGGTAAACATCCTGAAACACCACTGGGTGGTTTGGAAATACCTCCAGATGGTGAAGTAAAATATTCAGAAACACCGCAACAACATTCTAAAATACCACAAGAAGGTGTTGTACAGTTTTCGGGAATACCTCCACATGATGAAGTAAAATATTCAGAAACTCCGCAACAACATTCTAAAATACCACAAGAAGGTGTTGTACAATTTTCGAAAATACCTCTACATGATGCTGCAAAATATTTAGAAATACCACAAGATGCTGTACGACATTCTATGTTACCACAGGATGATGCTGCCAAATATCCTGAAATACCACAAGGTGATACAGTACAATATTTAAAAATACCACATAATGGTGCTGTACAACATTCAAAAACACCAGTAGATAGCGCTGTACAATATTCGGAATTACCGCTACATGGTGCTGTACAACATTTTATAACACCACAAGATGGTTCTGAAAAATACTCAGAAATACCACAAGACGGTGCTATAGGACATTTTACTATACCACGTAATGATGTTGCAACAGAAATACCACAAGGCTCCACTGTTAAATTATTAGAAATACCACTAAATGGTGTTGTACAACATTCTAAAATACCTGTAGGTGGCATTACACAATTTTCGGAAATACCTTTACATAGTACTGCACGACCCTTTATAACACCACAAGATGGTCCTGTAATATATTCAGAAATACCACAAGGTGATGAAGTTAAATATTCAGAAATACCACAAAATAATGCTGTACGACATTCCAAAATACCACTAGATACCGTTGTACAACATTTAGAAATACCACTTGATGGACCACAATCTCGTGTTATTGAGGATGTTAATTCTCCACAACAAATTAAAAACTTTCCTGGATTAATGATAAATCAGAAATTGGAAACACCAGAAGCTGATCAAATTTCTTTCCAAAGATCTCACTTTCCTGAACTTAAGTATTCACCACAAGAAACTGAGCCAATAATAAACCAGGAATTGGAAATAAGGGAAACAACAGAATTACATCCAGGAGTTGAAAATTTACCGCAAAAAATAATAAGCTTTGACCCACCAATAATAAACCGGAAATTGCAAACACCAGAGACAGATCAAATTTCCCCACGTCTACGAACTTATTTTCCTCAAACAAAAAATTCATCAACAGAAACCATAAGCTTTCGTGAGCCAATAACAAAACAAAAATTGGAAACAACTGAATCAAATCAAATTGATTTTCGACCAGGATTAAGCCGGAAATTGGAAACACCAGAATCGGATCAATTTCCTTCACAGCTTCAATCCCTATCTCCTGAATTTAAAAATACACCACAACAAACTGTAAACTTTCATCAACCAATAATATCCCGAAAAATGGAAACAACAGAAATGAATAAATTTGATGATCGACCAGGAACAATCCAGAAATTGGAAACACCAGAATCGGATCAAATTTCTTCACATTTACGATCTCAATTTCCTGAAATAAAACAAACTGCAAGCTTTTATCAGCCAATTACATATAAAACAACAGAATTAAATCAAATTGATTTTCGACCAAGATCTAGCCAGAACTTGGATACACCAGGGCCGCAACAAACTGTTTTAGGTCCACGATCTCATTTTACTGAAATTAACAATTTACCACAAGACATTATAAGTATTCATGAGCCAAAAACAGATACAACGGGATCGGTTCAAAAAGTTTCACATCCAGAAATAATAAACCGGAAATTGGGGACACCAGAATCATACAATATTGTCCAAATTCCAAATAATGAACAGCAAGATTTTGTTTTGAATACACCCATTGAGGTATCAGAAAGTGGTGTCTTGCCTAAAAATATTTATCCACGAACACCAAATGTCCAAGAAAACTTATTTACTACAAATAATGTTGAAGGGTTTCAAGGGTTTAATATTACTAAACCCCATTTGGATTTTCAAGTCGATATTCCAGTAGAAGGTAATATATCGCATGAGCCAGTTTTCATGAATCATCCTGAAGTTGTGCATCCAAACCCACAAAATTTTCAGAAAATGAGCACAGTTACAGAACTACCTGAATTTTTGAAATGGGGCCAATCTAAATTTCCAAAAGGCAACAATTTGTTAGAATATGTAACAACACCTAAAACTACTAAATATGAACAAGTAGTCCAAAATAGTGACCAACCCAATTCGGGATATAGAGGTCCACATTTTTCAGAACCACATCAAGTTTTGCCACTTTCCAATATAGGAGCTAAATCATATTTTCCAAGCACCTATTACAACTTTCCAAGAACTTTTAACAATTTCCCTAGTACTAAAAGTAATTATTTAACAACTGAAGCTTTTGATGTTGTGAATTCTAGAATTTTGAATACAAGAACCTTAGAAACTACGGAACGTTCCAATTTTGAATATCCTTTAAATCCTCTATCTCAACTTCAGTTTTCTTCTAATTTTGACCAAAGTTTAGATGTAGCTGAGAGCAAAATCGTTCCTCAAACTACACCAAATTACGATTCTTCAAATTATAAAGTCTCCAATTACCTCGAAGAAAATGTGCCTTTAAAAATTCATTTTGATAAAGTTTATCCGAATGAAAATATCAATATTCTTCCTAGTTTTAGTTACGAAAAACCCAAAACTTTAAACCCTGTGGAGAATTATTTTGCAATTCATCCAAAATCAGAAGATTCTTCAGAAAGAACTGAACCGTTTTCTGATTTCAAAACAAAAATTGGTGTTACGAAACCAAACGTTTATGAATATTCGACGCAACCAAATTTGAACACTTTGGTAGATCCAACTTTGAAAATAAAAACGAATTTCATAAAACCATTGCTGCAGCGTTTTGAACCCAATGAACTTTCTGGCAAGGTTTTGACCACACCAAACGTTCAAAAATCATTGGATTACGATATACAAGAATACTACGATGAACCTGGATACGTTTACCAAGAAGACCAAGGCAAAACCACAAGCATTAATCAGGTGAAAACAGTTCAACAAAATGGTGTGCAAAGAAAGAAAATGGAAACAGAAACAAAGTCGACAAACCCAAAATTTTTTGATAAAATTTCCGAAGAAAGGGTAACTGTTTCTAAAGAGGTAGCTGAATTGGAGATGCTGTCTAAAGAAATGGGAGCACCGTCTCCGTCAGTATTTACCAAACTGCAATATTTCCTTCCCAACTCCCCAACGGAAGAAACTAAAGAATTTCATAGAACCTTCCTCGATTACTTGAATAGCACGGAAATTTTCGATTATTTAGGCCCAATTGATTTCAGAGATTACGACGACGTTTCGCTTCTAAGAAAAGTTTTATCGGACACCGTGCGCAATTCGAAAGTTCCAGAAAATATTAGAGCCGCGTGTGCCTATTACATGAAGAACATTTTCTTCAATTTCGAATGTTTGATTCAGTTGTTGCCACCGCCACAAAACGATTATGAGCAGAAGTACTACGGATTGTTGAAGAACTATTTTAATAATTTGGACATTTACTCCATCATAGACATATCTTACAACAACCACAACGATTTAGGCCCTTTGCTAAAACAAGTGCTTGAAAAAATAGCAAAAGCGGATCACCATCCTGAAGATCTAATCACGGCCGCAAAATATTACCTCAGCCGAAAACCCTATTTTGATTATTCCTCTTTAGTAAAATACGTCCCTCAACCAAATACCAACAACGATATGAGACTATACAAAATCATCATCGATTATTTAATCAGCAAAGAAATTTATTCGGACATGCACGATTTTTACACCACTGATTATGATGATGATTACGAAAATTTGCTACACGACCTATTCCAAAAACTGGAAATGTCCGAGCAAGTCCCAGACAAAATTAGAGTTTCTGTTAAGTATTATTTAAGTTTATTGCAACCTATACCAATCAGCATTCAAAAAATTTTAACCAAAATGTTGGATTTAAATCAGATTTTATCAGATGCCTTCGACTTTTCCACGTTCACCAAAGCGCAGTTTGATGCGTACAATTCTTTAATGATTTTCATCTCGACTCTTTCTAAAGACAAATTGCTTGATTTTGATATGTGGAGTGAAACTACCAAGCGTGGGGAATTCACGCAGTCGTTCTTTGATTATTTATCGCAACAAAATTATGTTTCTGAAGAAGTTAAGTATTATATAACGATTTTAAGACCGTTGATTAGGATGACCAAATCTGGTGCTTTGGAAATATAATCCTTTTAATATGTTTTATTATAATTATTTATGTATTAAAAATATTTTATTTAATAATTGACTGTAATTGTATGTAATATTATGATAGCGTTTAATAAAAAATGAGTTTTAAATATGATGGCGGATTTCAGTAACAGAGTCTACTTTTAGCTTAATCTTTAATGTGAGTAACAGGGTAGGTGTTACGTGACAGACGGGACCAACGGCTTTTAAGGTGACTTCCGAACCACCCGAGAGCAAACCTTCGTTACTTTTCCTAAAAGGGGCCCGTTTTTTACAGTGCATAGGATTTCTACGCAATAAAACCACCTCCTGTTACGTCTCACCACCCAAAGGAACCACCGTCAGGTATTACTTTGATGGGGATAGACTGGCGCCACCACTTTTTAATGTTTTCAAACATACTGTGCACACTTTATTAAAAAGTGGGTAGACAACATTAACAACTACCGTAAAGGGTTGTTGTAAAGCTAAAAATGCCACTGATACAAATTACTTAAATTTGAATACACGTTTTTATCGCAAATCTGAATTGAATTTGAGATTCCTACCCTATTAAATATTCAAAATGTGATAAATTGGGATAAAGAATAAGATTAAATAAATTTGGATTACACATACAAGGTACATACCGATCAAAAATAAGAAATGTGGCAATGGCATGAATTAAATGTTATTCCTCTGTATTATTGTAGATTTAATTTTACCTGCGAGCTATTTGGGTTGCCTAGAACTTATTAGTACTAGCAGCTGTTTTCCAAAAATGTTTTATCATTGTTGGTTTGTGAATTGTGATAAATCTTTTTCGTCTAATAAGGTATGCATTTTTAATTATTAATAAAAAATAATTATCTAATTATTAATAAATTATAAACAATGATACAGAACAGGTCTCTTTAATCTTTTTGTATTTGCGATTTACTTTTTCTTAAATAGCGCCATTGCGATATACCATTAAACAAAAAAAGGTAACTATTTAGAGTTTTATCGATGTACAGGTCTTGAAAAAAACAAAATACAAAATGTACCACCTATGTCTAAGTAATGAAGAAAATGAAAATATCATCACAAGGGATACAATGTTTATTTTAAAGCTTCTATAAATTAATTAAATTTGAGGAATTGACATTAAATTTTGACGTTTTTGATTAAATTTCAACATTTTATTTAAAATTACGACAAATTCATACTATTTCATCAAAAAGTGGGTGAATTACAAAATTTTAATCAAATTTAAACGTTTTTCATTAAAATTTTGGGTACAATTTGTGCAATTGAGATCAAATTTTGTTGTTTTTGCTTAAAATTATAAAAATTTTGATAGCAATTTTCTTCATCAAATCAAGTAAATTTTAAAGAAAACTTTTTTTTTGTATATTTTAAAATTATGAAGAAATTTGACTTTTTATTAAATCGCGATTTTTAGTTTTGATAAAATAATTTTTAAATTATTTAAAATTTTAAAAATTTCTCAGCATAATTAAGGTGACCAGAATTTGAATTATTTTACCTTTAACTTTTTATCGGACGAAATGAGAGTGGCAGAAAAAATGCGACTACATGGTAAGAAAAAGAATTAAAAGGCGCATCTTATGATTATTGAGAAAAGAAAATTTAGAAAAAGCTTCAGTCACGGTGAAGAAATGAATGGAAAACTGTAATAATTTCGTTTTTTGGAGAAAAAATAAATTTTTTTGGGGTTGATAATAAAGGCATCTTTGGGGTGTGGGTACATTTTTCGATAAAAGTAACTCTCGCTAGTCGAATAATGGCAGAATTAGTTGGAAAAATGAACGGGCATGGGGTGCAACCCTTGATTGGTGTTTTTTAAAAGTCGCAAAAAAATCGATGAACTTTAAAAATTCATGGCGGAAGAGNGTGGAGATAGGTTTGGCGTGCACCCCTGCAGACGACCCCCAAAAACAAAATAAATTTTTTTCGACCACTAAATATTAAGATTAAGGAATGAAAACTTTGTCATCAGGGTTTCTCGACGATCCCGATCGAATGACATTTTTCGCGTTTATCTAGGTAGCGCCGGTTTTGTGATACGGCGTCTCGACGCCAAATTGCAGAAGCTTCTAAATGCCGTACCGTTTGTCACACGGGATCCGCGACCCCCCCCTACCAGCAAGATCTTTTATAGTTCTATCGACTTACGGTCTCAGAAAAAATTTGGCGCTGCCAGTTTCCAAAAGTTAAGTGGGAAAAGTTCTCCAATATTTCAAAAAATTCGGCCACGCCCCCCAACACGTACGCTGAAATGAAAAATAAAATTTACATGCGGGGGTCCTCCGTTTACGGGTCATGTAAATCTTTAGACGGCCTACAAAAAAAGTACTTAATTTTTTTTTTGATCAGATGTGCCGTTTCGGAGATATTGTCGTTTGTTTTTTAAACTAAAACGCGCCGCAACGCCAAACGCAGCATCGGATATATTTTTTAAAAGAAGCTTCGAATAGCACTTGTTGCCAAATGAAATTTTCACACAAACGTTTTTGTGGGAGTCAAAAGTGGGAAAAACGTTTTTGATTTTTTAAAAAAACGAAAAATTTTCAAACAAAAGTCGAGGTGAACCGAGTTGTTTGGATCGCTTCGAGTCATTTGACTTTTTTATGGGTATTTAGACGATGTTTAAAATGTTACTTAAAATTTTTTTTCGCTTAGGATTACCGTTTTCGAGATATCGACGTTTCTTTTTTCAACTTTGAAGAAGTCGCGAAGCGAAACGTCGAGTCTTAAAATTTTTTAGAGTACGTAAAAATGTACAGTAAATGGTATATTTTAATTTGTCAAAAATTGAATATTTTTGATAAACATAATTGTAAAAATATTACATTTTTTGTGAAAATATGAAGTGTATTTCTTGAATATCTATACCGGGACAGAAAATTCTAAACCGGGACAGAAAATTCTAAACCGGGACACAAAGGGTACCTCTCGGGATACCGGGACAACTGATCCAAAACCGGGACTGTCCCAGCCAAACCGGGACGTCTGGTCACCTTAATCAAGTCTATAAAAATTCTTGGAACAATGTACACCCTATTAATAATAAGTGGTTCCTTTTTAGACCACCCACACATTTCATATCAGTAAAAAAAGGTTTAAGTTATTTTTGATAGAAACAGGATAATTGTAACAAGTAAGTTTAAAAATTTATTTATAAGTACGTATTTTACAGAAAAAAATCAAAATTGTTTGTATGTACAGACCCTTGTTAAATTTACCAGTTAAAAAAAATATACATTAATACTTTTTTAACACCCAATCACTCTTATCTGCAAACATGCA
This sequence comes from Gymnusa sp. GC000175, assembly GCA_030264735.1. NCBI lineage: Eukaryota > Metazoa > Arthropoda > Insecta > Coleoptera > Staphylinidae > Gymnusa > Gymnusa sp. GC000175. The sequence continues at coordinate 16,700 of JARJDX010002125.1, forward strand.
TAAAATACCAAAGAATGCTTTTAAAAATATATTGAGGATTATTTTCACAAGCAAAACATCTTAAAAGTAATTTACTGAACACAGATATACGTACTTTGAGAAATGGTGATTTAAATAATCTAAACCACTTTTTCATTCAACATATAATAATGCATATGCAATATATTCACTCACACATAGCACAGAATTAATTAACTGAATAATATCTTAATATTTACAACTTGTTTAGCTCAAGAAGGATATAATTGTGCAATAATATGTGAACATAGTGTACATGTTCTAAGCAATGTGATGAAATTGTACTATAATTATGAATTGTGATAAATAATATAAAATTTTGTTTATTTGCTATTTTGTAATACAGATTTTTTTATGTAAAAATTTACAAACTCTTTGTGTATGTTTAAAAATTAATTCATGTACAAATAAATTATCTACAGGTTGAAACAAATTGGAAAAAAATTTATAACTCATCTTTACCAAGCAAGGTATACCTATTTTTAGAAGGAGCTAATTTCTTAAAGGTGCTTTCAGGTGGATTGGTGGCTTTATCTGAAGGTTTCTCAGTATCATGATCAGGCCCATAATGAAATTCCCTGTGCAACTTTCCAGAATATAAATCCTGAATAAATTCTTTTAATTTCCCAGGAATATGCATATCATTAAAGCTTGGAAATAAATACATATGCCTAAAACTATCTATTGCTATTAATGGAAGATCACTTTCACTTTTACCTAAATGATGCAATGGGTGAGCAAACTTTTTACCATCTGCCGTTAAGAAATTAATATTTTCTGCAATAAAATATACAATAAATTAAAGAAAAAAAGAATGTACAAATAATATTACGTTTTTCTGAAAGCAAATCATTTTGTACTAGATCGTTATACATTTTTATACTATCAGTATCATCTGGGCGATGGAAGAGGATTAAAAATGGTAAACCTTCCTCAGTTAATTCTTCTGCATTTTCAAAAGTAATTTCTCTAACTAACGGTACACATTTATCAGCAATCCATACATGCAATTCATCAAAATTATTTAAATTTCCCATAAAAGTTTCATCTGCTTCATTTGAACGATCTTTATCAGGCCTAAATACTACAATGGGTTGACCTGGTGGATGCATCTGTATTGAAGCATCACCAAAACCTACATGAAACTGGCAATCATCTTTTAAATTAGTTGCAACCCTTCTAAACATATTATATTCTGGTTGATCTCTCCTATCAAAATATCCTAAAAATTATGGGTAAATTTAGATTAAAATTTAATAAATGATTTAATTGGTATTACCTATAATTATTCTTTTACTAGATTCCAATTCAGTTAGATTTCTTATATTTTGGAATTCCTGAATGGGATCTTCAAGTTGTTTTTTGATAAAGCTAGCAAATGCTTCAACTGAACGTTGACCACGATATTCGCGTTTTGCAGGTTGGCCATTTCTTATAATTTTCAATGTGGGGTATTTTGTAATATGGAATCTTGTTGCAATAGAGTTTTCTTTATCACAATCCACTTTTCCCATCACAACCTTACCAGCTTCTGGAAAATCCGAGGCCACTTTTTCAGCTGCTTCGTCAAATATAGGCATTAATAAGTTACTAAATCTACACCAGTCTGCATAAAAATTAATAAAGACTAATTCATTAGAGGCTAAAGTCATATCTATTGATTGTTGGGTAAGTGAAACTGCTCCACTGTTTGTAGGGTTGTAAAAGATATGAGTTACCTAAAAAAATATTAGTTTAATATATGCTAAATTATAACGGAAATTGCAAATTTGGAAAAATGTTTGTTTTCAGGTTATGTTTTTTAAATTGAATTGCAGAAAGGAGTTGTTGATATGGTTTATTAGTATAATTAGTGTGTAATGATAAAATAACGTTCGAATGTGTAAGTTGCGCTTTATTTATATCATTAAACAAAAAATATTGTCGTGGCAAATAAAATTCCAATACAAAATTAACATTTTTTTTACTTACTAAAATAATTGTTAAAAATGAAAGTTTAACACTAAATATATTCTTTATACTATCCATTTTAAGCCACTTATTTAATGATTAGTAGAAGTTTTATTAAATAATTAACAATACGAATTTAACAAAAAGGTGACACCGACAACCGACACAAAATTCTTGTCTACTTGGTGTGATGGTGTGACC
>JARJDX010002132.1:0-10401 GCA_030264735.1 Gymnusa sp. GC000175
GCATAGTCAATGAAAGGGATGATAATTATAGACAATAAGAAGAAAAATTTTACACAATACCTTACAGAAGAAGAACAGACGCAACACACTAGATTTAACAAACCACTTTCTTAGCGGCCACGATCAGAATCCCGAATTTTTCTTCATTTTTTTCCATAAAGGCTCGCCGCGGTCGCTGAGCGCGACCACCTGACAATATTAATGCGCGTGCACCTCTTACTCGCCGCATCGGAGACCATAGGCGTGCAAACATGACAGAATATATCAGTGGCGTACATTTTTAATTTACAACAAACAATTATGGCAGTGTGCAACAAATATTGATATTTATTGGAAATATCAATGCAAAATGTAACGGATAAAAATATTTCGTTACAACGTACGTAAATGGTTACCGTTTTGGAGCTCGTTCAAAAAGATACACGAAGCTAGTGATCTTCCACCGAAAGATAAGTTTCAGTATCTTCTATCAGCTGTAACGTGTAAGGCAAGGGCCAGAGATTTGGTTGATAGTTTTCCTGCGACGGCTGGTAACTATATGAAGGTAATTAAAAGCTTAAAAGCGCGTTTTGGAAGAGAAGATTTGCTTGTAGAAGTATACGTCAGGGAACTTATCAGGTTAGTTTTTAATAACGCTATGTCAAACCAGGCTAAATGTGGCATATCTACAATGTACGATAAAATAGAAACACAACTGAGAGCACTAGAGACGTTAGAAGTAAACACAGGGACATGTTCCGTCATGTTGTACCCTCTGGTGGAATGATTCCTTCCGGAAGAGATGATGCGAGTGTGGCAGCGATCCCCAGAGTTTTCTAATAACCCAGATGCTACTATTGCAAACCATCTGGAACGATTGATGTGTTTCTTAAAGACTGAAGTAAAGGGGGCGGAACGTATCTCGCTTGCAATTGAGGGTTTTGTCTTAGATGCTAAAGATTGCAAGGCTAAGAGAAGTAAACCTCAGGTTTGGAAAAAAAAACATTTCAACAACAGCGGCAGGATAAATAAATAATAACGTAACAGCAAAATGTGTGTTTTGTAAGGGTAATCAAATATCAGAGAAGTGTTTTAGAGCGCAGAAGTTTTCTTACGAGGACAAAAAGAAGGCACTCATTAGAAAAAGGGCCTGTTTTAAATGTGTTAAGATTGGTCATATCAGTCGAAGATGTCGGGAACGCTGTCGATGTGTGATGTGTGGAGGACCACATCTCGTTTTATTGTGTCCGAACTTGACGGAAAAGAATTCACATAATGGTGATAAGCAGGCCAACGCATTGCTCTTCAATAATAACAGTGAAAATTTCGTTGTGACAATAACGGATTTAGCAAATCATACGGAGACGCGTGTATTTCTACAAAATTTAATGGTAAGAGTATGTAGTAAAAATAATGAAAAGAAAGTGCGCGCGATAATTAATACGGGATCACAGCGGTCGTATATATTGAGACATGTGGCTCAAAAGTTGCAATATCAGCCTAAGCGTGTAGAGACTATAGACTATAGAGCATACGTTATTTGGGAGCACTCAAACAGCGGAACAAAAAAAATAAAAACTCTCCTGTTATGACGTGAGATTGGTTAATTTTACCGGAAAATTTGCTTGTAAGTTCGAGGCATTAGATAAACCTGTAATTTGTAATGACATACCATCAGTACATACCGGAGTATGGACAAAAGAATTAAAAGTAGCCAATATTGAAGTAAGTGACACCAAAGCGCGACAACCAATTGCTGTACTCATAGGAGCTGACATAGCTGGCAAGATTTTCACCGGAAAGAGACAAGGCCTTCCATGTGGTTTGATCGCTATTGAAACTTTGTTAGGTTGGGTTTTAATGGGAAAAACACCTAAACAAAGAAAAGATCGAAGTTCCACTATGATGGTGACAATATGTTAAATAAAGATGCTTCAGTTACGGATCTTTGGCAGTTGGAAATCCTTGGAATAACGGATCCTGCTGAAAATAAGACCAAGGATGAACTGCACCCGGCAGCCAAGAATCTATTTAATGAAACTATATCGGTCACAAAAGAGGGGAGGTACGAAGTTGTATTGCCATGGCTTGAAGGACATTCACCATTACCATCCAACTATGAATTAGCAATAAAGAGGTTAGAATCTACGGAAAACAAATTGAGTAAAACACATTATTGGGAAAAGTATAATAAAGTTTTTTCTGAATGACTAAATAATAAGATAATAGAGGAAGTGACCGGTGAGGAGATAAAAAAGCAGGCGCATTATTTACCTCACCGGCCTGTAATAAAGGAAAATAGCACCACGAAGATACGTCCAGTTTTTGATGCGTCGGCTAGAGAGCAGAACAAGCCATCGCTAAACGACTGTTTGGAAAAAGAAATAAATTTAATTGAGAAAATACCGGATATTTTGCTTTGATTCAGGAAAGACTAGATTGGAGTTACCACTGATATTAAGAAAGCTTTTTTGCAGATAAGCTTATACTCTAGCTGGACCGCTGTATTTAAGAAACAAAAACAAAGTTTGGATATGTTTGTTTACATGTGCAATATACGGTATATTTTAAAATTTTAAAATCATGGTTTCGTCCAAGCACTTCGTCGTAATATACTCGGACAATGGTACAAACTTTGTCGGTACCGAAAATCTTTTCCGAGAACTTGATTGGGACATGCTTAAGTGTGTCAGTACTGCAGAACGCATAACGTGGCGATTCAATCCACCATCAGCTCCATGGTGGGGAGGATGGTGAGAGAGACTAGTAGGTGTGGTGAAAAGTCTTTAGCGAAAAGTTGAGGAATTTTATATGGTGGTTTGTGATTGTGAGTGATAAATTTAAGGTCGTTGACGTATATGTCTAATGACGTAGTGGACTTGGTTCCGTTGACGCCAAGTATGTTTTCACGTGAGCTTGAGAAGTGCGGAGTGCCTGATTGTGATTCTGCAGATGCTAACGCTCTTAATCGGAGGTATGGGTACATGCAGAAGCTTTGAGGAGCACCTCAAAAAATATCTCTCGGAGACTTGGTTCATTGAGGGTGAGAATGCCAAAAGAATCAACTGGCCTTTTGGACGCGTGGTTGAGACCTTACCGAAAATAAGGTAATGTACGCTTGCTACGTGTCAAAACGGAGCATGGGCAACTGTTGCGACCAATACAGCGGCTGTATCCATTGGAATGTCTTCCAACTGAGACGTTGAGGGGTAACTCAACCCAGTCAAATTCAACAGCCACCGAGGAGACACTACCAAGTGATAGTGATGTGCAGTGCACAGTGGAAAAAACATGTCAAGTAGGAAGAGGTTCAAGATGTCAAGACCACCAGGAGCGGGCGGAAAGTGATAATGCCTGTTAGGTTTAGATAAACAGAAACAGTTATTATTGCCTAACGACTGCCTAAAAAGTGAGACATTGCAGTTGATCCCATGTCTCAGGTGGGAGAATGTCGCAACAGTTAAGATCCTTTCACACACATCAGTCACGTAACAGTGCAGTCAACGTCTTGAATCAGAACCGTCGCCGTCAAGTCGCAGTCAAAATAGCGGCTACAGCCTATTCACATTTGTCCGTAAAAAAAAATTTAAACGCGATTTGTCACTCTCACGGGACAAGTACGGCCACGGGGATGGTGTCGTTCGATAGCCCGCATAAATTTACGCTCTTGGGACCCTAAGTTGGGGCCGACCAATTAACGGTCTTTCGTGTAGGCGTCGATTATAACTCGAAAACGTATCGAAAAAATATCAACTGCAATATTATAGGTCTCGATGAGGTCTACGAGGTATTTTCTAATGCATTTAATTAATTTTTCATCATCACCCATTTTTACTTTTTAACAAATTAAAAAACACTTCAATCAAATAAAAAATATCGTCGAGGGGAAATCTTGTTTTGACGGTTCGGTGACTGCAATAAGACTGACGGTTCTGATTCGCGACTGCGCCGGTTCAGTGTAGACACCGCCTCTTGACTACCAAGAAAACATATTTTTTGTGACTGATACTTTTCGGAAATGACGAAACGGTGACTTGACGTGACTGATAAATACCAAATTAAAAAAAAAAACTCGAAAATAAATTGGGAAACGGACACTCCAAAAATGAAAATGTAAATCAATAATGGGAAAAATACAAGTAGTTAATCAAAAAAACAGCGATGGAAGTAGTAGGTCATAAAACCAAAAAATTGGATGACACAAGACACATGGAAAAAAATTAAGCAAAGGAACGAAATCCAATCAAGGATATTGGGGTACAAGTGAGGATAAAGAAAAAGATAAACTAGACGTACACAAAAAAAGGTAAAGATGTAAAATAAGTGCAAGATATGTTAGATGTAAACAAATTTTCTGTAACAGAAATACCCCAGGCAAGTACAGCGCGCTCTGAATCTCACACTGTCAACTGAGTCAGCATCAAGGATTTTGGGAGACATTAGAAGATGCGGAAAGGTGTGCATAACCCTGAAAAGTAAAGTTACACTCTTCTAGAGAGGAAACGACACTAAGAAAAAAGGTGGAGTCGAATTTCCAATCAATAAACAAATAGCGCCGAATATCATCCAATACAGAAAGATATCTAACAGAGTAATTTCACTAAGCATAAAAATTAAAAACCCATATTCGTGTAGAGTAATTTAGGGATATGCGCCAATCTCAGATCACTAAGACGAAGCGGTCGAACAAGTATAAAAACATATAAACCTAGCAATGATATAAGCAGAAGAATAAAAAAAACCAGGAAGCATTCAATATGTTATGCAAGATTTGGAGATCATACGAGATATCCACGAAGAAAAAATTCAAAATCAAGAGCAATGTGAAAAGCGTATTGCATCAGAATCGTGAACTACTAACGCAAAAACTTTAAAAATAATACAGACCTTTGTAAATAAATACTTACTGAGAACACTAAAAATATACTTGACGTTATATCAAACAAAGTGGGAATAATTTACTAGTGGAACCAGTGCAAATGACAATCAAGAAGAGGAAGTAGACATGTGTTCGGCACATGCTAAGAAAAGGTAATACGATTATAATCAGTGCCGTTTTAAATTACAAAGTAGGAGGAAAGAAGAAAAGACCTATAAATATATGGCAAAAGCAAATTCACCCAAAACATATGCATTTACACAAATCATGAAATGACCTTAAGAGAGAAAAATAGGGGAAAAAGTATAAGAAATAAGGAAATAAAAAAATACAGGCTTGGGAATCGTATGGAAAAAAGCTGCCAAGAAATACCAAATGGTGCCATATGCTTCACGGAGAGCTATAAGGACATATAATAATATAGACTAAAAATAAAGTTTCAAAATTTTTAGTTAAATAATTTTCGAGCGCTTAATGAAATCATAATTATTTTTTAACACTTTCGTTAAACCCTGTATAAAAATTATATTACAGTAATTTTTTTTTGCTCAAAAAAAACTTATTTTTCGTAAATTATTACCTACTTATTTTATTTTCGAGTATGTAATTTTATTTTATTTTTTACGTTTCGTCTCACTTACTGGAAAATCATATTTCGTGATACATTTCACAAAGTGGCAAAAACGAGGTGCGCGCGTGTGATAGTTTAAGATTGCGTGTCTTAACGATCGTTCTAACGGTCAATAACAGTACTGTTCTGGCACGACAACGCACAATCAATCTACCTATTCAGACACTCGAGGGCCGATTGATCTTCTGATCTTAATTATATTGTTAAAAATTCATTTCGTTATTGCACGGTTAACACATCATAAAATATGGATGGCTCCTCTCATTATTATTTATACCAATTTAAATGGTTTTTTGAAGAATTACACCTAATAATCTCTCTTTTGTTGAATAAAAAATTTTATATTTCGTTTTTTTTATCTCATTCAACTGCAATTGCCTAATGGTTTTAACAGTAATTATTTTTGAAAATTATTCATACAAAAATTTGCATAGCATATTTAAACTCCACAAAGTTCTAAAATATAGCGCCCTTCTAATTGAGGAAAGGAATGGAAGTAAAAGAAAAATAATTTTTCAAGATGTGGGTGTAGGGAAACTGGTGAATTATCGCAATACACAAAGAAAGCGTTAAGAGCAAAAAAATAATAATAAAATAGCAATGATTCAGCCTTAAGGTGGAAAAATGTGTCGTTAAATAAAAACTAATAAACGCGTTTAATAAATCCTTAAAAGTGGCCTGATGCTGTTTGCAAATAAAAACCAAATAAATGCATCATCAAAAAGAAATAAAACCCGGCAGAAAATAAGGGAAAAACCTCCACAATAACGTTAATTCACAGTATATCATTTACATTTACTGTTTTATTATTCAAAATGGGGCATGTTAAGAAAAAATCTTACGCATTCCTAATCGAGAATATTTAATAGCGCCGTAATTCAGCATAATGAATTATTAATGAATCTTTCAAAATTTTCACTATAAACAATGCAAAGGGTGAAAAAAAGTGATACCTATTATCATATACATATTATAGCTGCCCATAACTTCATTTAATATCCGTTTTTTAACCGTATACATAGAACTCAAACTGTTACATATTCAAATTTACATGCACAATGTGAAATTTTGAACACATTGACGCTACCTTACTAGCCAACACTGCGAAATTTAATATATTTCATCACTGATCATCTCATATGCACATTTACATACAGAATATACGATTTTAGAATAACCATTCTTGCCATGTTGATGTGTATAAGAAATTTGTTACATAGCATAAAGTTGTAAAGTAAATTTTTTATTCCATGAATTTTATATTTTATTTTTATTTTAACAAACTATTACCGATTTGGTGATTATTCTGTAAGGAAGAATGGTAACTAGTAACTCCATTTGTTTTATTTAATTTCAACTGGGCGCCGACCGTTATTTTCTCATTTAAATAATGGGTTATGATGTATTCTCTTTCTTCACTCTCTTCAGCCTGTGTGTGTCAACTGCTAAAAACATATCAATGTCGATTTTATTTTTCGACTTGGTGCCATACTTTCCCCGTCTTCTAAATATCGTCGAATCATCTTCTTTGTGGTCTTCCAGTTTTGTTACCATTGGTCTTCAGTGAGGAATACTGTGGGTTCATTTGTCGGTGTTTTCTCTGGCTATGTATCCCACCCAGCACTTAAGTTCTGCGCTTATTTCAACCACAACTTTGACTTTTGTGCGCAGTATGATTTGTTAGATTGTTGTTATGCCGAGTAGTTTATCGCTCGTTGGCAGGTTATTAGTTTGATGCGCTTTTTACTGTCCATGACATCGTTTGACTCTGGATGTTATTACTGGCAATATGCACATATGACATTTTAGACGGTGTGGTATGTTGGGGTTCTTTAATGCGTGCCTGAGTTTGCCGGATTTGACTTATTCTTATGGTTATTTCTGCCTGATTTTCCTTTCCCAATTTTATTTTATATTCATTACGAAGTAAATAAAAACACAATTTTGGATATCTAGACTTTGCGGAAATATCCGTTTCCTCATTCTTGTTTTCGAAGTAGTGTTTGTCCTCTTTACAGCCCAGATGGCTATACTAATTGACCTGGAAATTCATATTTAAGCTTTTAACAAAAATTAATTGATCCCAGTGACTTTCGGCTGAAATCCACCAACCGGAAGTGGTAGTTTATTGGTTAGGTTTTTTGGTTTTTTGCAAATATTTCAAAAGCTATCAATTTTATGGAAAAAAACATAAGAGTACAAAAGTATTTAAAATTAAATATTCAACAAATTCTGTTATTATATATTTTTTTTTAAATTTAACATTTTAAGAACTCATACTTGTTATTGCTTAGGAACATTTTATAGAATTTATTCCCAACAAGCAGCACAGACATACTGTCATTAAAATTATCTGACCATTAAGAAATCAACGAAGCAGCAAACAAAAAAAATTCCTTTTTTATCCGCAAACTTGTTACTAACAAATGCAGAGCAAAAGAAAGATGTCGAAGATCACGTAATCCAATAGATAAAAATATATATAATAGACTTAAATACAAGTTAAGTAAAACTCTTCAAGAACTACGAAATGACAATTTTAATATCTATATCACCAAACTTGACAAAAGTGATAACTCAATTTAAAAAGCGACCAAAAGTTAAAAAAAAAGACAAACCGCCATGCCACCAATACAAAGAGCAAATGGCGTTTGCGCTCGATCTGGCCAAAAAAGGCAGATATATATGCACTATACTCGTACCTATCAGAAGTCTTTGATGATAATTAAAATATTGATAATACTAGCAACCGAATAAACGAAAATATTGATACTGTCCTTAACATCTGAAGTGATACATTAAATTAATAAAACATACCTACGTACATCTCCAGGATATGACCTAATAACTGGACAGATTATCAGAATGCTTTAAAAAAAGGCAGTTATATTTAAAACAACACTATTTAATCGCAAACTGAGCTTAAGGTACTACCCCTCCTGTGGAAATATACTCAAATATTGATTAATTTTAAACCAGGAAAATCACTCCACCAAGTTACATTATGTATACCAATAAGCTAGCTTCCTACAATTAGTAAATTATTTAAAAAACTACCATTAAAATGACTTAGTAAAAATCATGATATGTCAATACTTTTGCCAAATCACTAATAGTAACTTCTTTCTTCAACTCAGATCATATTTTAGCGATCGATATTTCAAAATAAATCATAATAATAATGTTCCTCAAGGCAGTGTTCTTGGCCCATTACATTACCTTCTGTATACTGCTGACATACTGCATACGGACTGCACAACAATTGGCACATTTGCCTATATTAGCAACACAAGATAACCCAGATGTTGCTAGTGAATAGTTTTAACTTCACCTTTATCTCAGTTACGAATGGTTAATGAAATGGCGAATAAGAATTAATCAAGAAAAATCAGCTCACATTACGTTCAAAATAAGAAAATCTACAGTTCACCTGTAACGATGAGAAGCATACCAATACCAGTAAAAAACACGAAGTATCTGGGACTACACCTTGATCAAAGTTTCACGTCGCAAAAACACATAAAATCCAAACGCTTGAAGCTCACTGTCAAAATAAAACAAATCAAAACTGTCACTCAAAAATAAAATCTTATTATACAAAGTCATCTTTAAAACAATCCGGTGCTATGGTATCCAGATGTAGGGTTGTGCCAAAAAAATCCAATGTAAATATAAAGATTGGTCATCGTACTATGATATATTAGCAACCAAACTCTACATGATGGGATCAAAATACCTTTTGTTTCTGACAAAATACTAAGAGAGTTACCGAGAAAGACTTCCTGGGCATGACAACAACATTGTGAAAGGAATATCCAATAACACGCTACCAAGAAGGCGGCTAAAAAGAGAGTGTCCACAAGACCTTAAACTTTTCTGAGTCAGATCGAAAAACGGCAGGAGTTGATAGGTAGCTTCTCCCCACTCGAATACATGAATATTATAATTTGAATTAATTTTCTTAACTTCTTAGAGTAGATTATAAAAGTGTATCAAATTAAAAAAAATGTTTCTATTAAAAGTAACGGATATATTTTAAATCCGTGAATGAAAGTCGTGTGGTGACCATCCATTTTTTATGTAATAATATTACTTCGGAATTTTTTTCAGGCAGTAATTATTTTCGTTTCTGCAATGCATTTATTTATTAGTAGTTTTTATCCATTAATAAGGCGTTCCACCCCTAATTTTTTAGTTGTGTAAGGGCTTTAATAGTTTCGGGAATATCTAATTCCAGTATGTCTATTGAATTGGCGTTTAGTATGTACTCGCTGTAGGTACTATTTAGTGCGGGGTTGTTAAATCCTTCATCGCGCGCCTCCCCAGGTTGCGGATAGGGGGATTCCTCCCAGATATGGGTGGTACCGGGGAAATCAAATACCCGGGGCGGACCAAAACTAACAAGTAGCGTCTGCACCCAAAATGGGCGGCAGCAAACGGCGTCTGTATCCAGAGGAACGGCCGAAACGAAACTCGCCAACACGCTTGGCAAGCGTGGCGTTTTAATGCCAAAACCCTCTAAACACCAAAAGTAAATGTCAACTCAAAACATAAATATACCCCAGATGAGTAGGGCTAGCCCAAAATCTCACCCTGAAGACTCAGGCTGTCTCGTGGATTCTGGGGAGACAAAATGCTGACAAAGACGAAATTGAACAAGACCAAGGGCAAAATACAAACACTAAACATAGCCACATACAATGCAAGCACACTTAAAACTGAGGAAAGACTCGTTAAAATAGAAGAAGAGTTAATGAGGATCAAATGGGATATAATAGGAGTAAACGAAGTAAAAAGGCGTGGAGAATAATGGAAATATATTTTATCATTTATCATGTAGACGCGGCGCCGAAAAACAAAAACAAGCAACAAAATATAACAACCAACACTGATCAAAATACTAATGAAGAAG
>JARJDX010002153.1:0-10132 GCA_030264735.1 Gymnusa sp. GC000175
CAAAGAAATAACTTACATTACTCAGCTATTCAATGCGATCCTAAGAACTGGTCACATCCCCGCTCAATGTATTTGACAATTGCTCAAATTATTCTAATTGCTAAACTTGGAAAGTCGCCGGATGACGTAAAATCTTATAGACCCATCGGTGTCTTACCCATCATTTCAAAATTATTTGAGAAAATGCTCCTGAAAAGACTTCAACCAATTTTGGAAGAAAGTCAGCTCATTCCCAACCACCACTTTGGCTTCAGGCAAAACCACGCAACGATCGAGCAAGTTCACAGAGTGGTTATTAAAATTAATCAAGCCATAGAAGAAAAATCATATTGCTCAGCAGCATTTTTGACATATCTCAAGCATTCAACAAGGTTTCGCATGATGTACTTTTATACAAGCTAAAGTGCCATTTACCAAACAGCTTTTACGGTATTCTTAAATCATACTTACGTGAAAGATACTTCCAGGTTAAATTCCAAAATGAGAATACTTCATTACAACCAATTAAATCGTAGGAGCCGCAAGGAAGTGTCTTAGGATCAATTCTTTATTTAATCTACACATCCGATCTACCAACAAAAAAAAATGTGATGACAGCAACCTTTGCAGATGACACCGCCATCCTGGCAAATCATAATAACACTGATACAGCAACTAAGTTACTCCAAAACAATCTAGCTAATGAATCCAAGTCCATATATGTAACTTTTACAATGAAGAGGAACACATGTCCACCAGTAAATTTTAACGGTTACCAGTTGCCACAAAAAGACGAAGCTAAATACCTTGGATTTCACCTAGTCAGAAGACTGATTTGGAAAAAAATATATTTACCAAGAGAAAGCAACTGGAGCTCAAATTCAGTCAAATGTATTGGTTAATGGGTAATAATTCTCAGCTATCACTAGATAACAAACTTCTAATATATAATATATAAGGCTATACTAAAACCGAACTGGACTTATGGAATACAACTTTGGGGATCCGACTCCAATATCGAAATTCTACAAAGATTCTAATCAAAAGTTCTTCGTAACATCACCAACGCAGCATGGTACGTACCAAATGATGTCATTTACAAAGTCTCCCTGAATAACTTAAAATACTATAAGCGACCGAACAAACGTGCGTTTAAGCAGTAAACACAGTGAAATGCGACGATTAAAGAGGTTTAAGCTTAAGTTAAGTGTAATATTGTTTAGCATCTATGTAGTTATAAATAATCAATAAGTTAAGTTAAAATTATATGGGGGAAATCACTGGATCTACCCTTTCACGCTAATAACTATTGTAGAATAATTTGCTTATTGACTGTAGTCAGATTGTAAATTTTTATAAAAGATAAAAAAAATATCAAGGAAGCTACCAATTTTATTGTGTTTAATCGCAAGCTCAGTATTTCCCAGTTGTGTAAAGATTTTTAACATGACTTTCTCGATTGATGCGCATATTGTTTATTATGTAGTGGCCTGTGTATTAAACAGGTTTCCCTGATGTGCTCATCAATTAGTTTTTTAGGTCTGTATGCCTTGTGCCGGGTTTCCACCAAACCGACCAAACATGAAACAGAAACAAAAACTGTTTTTCTCGAGAAATAGAGCAAAGTTTTGTAAAAATAAACTGTTCTGAAAACATTTTTGTCAGAGATTTAACAACAAAACACTTTCCCATCTCGAGTCGGTAGATCAAAGGAATACAAGTTTGTTTATGTTTTATAGTTGGTTTGGTTGGAACACGTATTCTGTTGAATTTTTGTTTGTACTCTACTCTGTCAACAAGTTATGTAGTTATTATCATCCCTTTACCACAGGGACGCACTGTTATTGGCATTTTTTTTGCGATTTTAGGTACCAGAAAATTAATTAACAGTTGAAAATCCACTTGTAATTCATATAAAATTGTGGAAGGATGATTTCAATTCTTCATTTAACCCAACATCATCAGAGATTAAATCATCCAATAATTCTTCTGTGTCGTAATTAAACTCTTTTCTCTGTTAATTAATTAATTAAAAATACACCACAGCTCAATACAAAAAAAAAATCGTCGGCGGAATACATTCTTGCAGGACAAAACAAATATGGGAAAAAGAGAATAAACACGAGCAACAAAACTTTCAGAACAGTCTTCATGTCAGTTTAACAAAAACAAAATATGTTTTGTTTTGTTTTTTTAAAACATAACTGTTTTTTTAAACTGTCGGTTTAGTGGAAACCCGGCATTAGGCCTGCGCGTTCAGGTTTTTGTATAAAGACCACCTTTGCTTGTTTCCACGCCTCTGGTATATGCGCCAGATGAAAACATACCATCTGGACTAGCTGATTTAAATAGACCAAATGTGTTAATAGCCCATTCTATTATTTTGATTTTTCTTTAATAGGAGAAGGGGAATTAGTTATTTTGAGTCCGGGAACTGAGATTTTAGGAGTATCTCCAAAGTTTACCCCGTACTGGTGTATTTTTCGTCTCAATTCAATATTGTTACGAACGGATTTATAGAGTCCGGATAAATATATAGAGGGTTGAATTCCCTGGAGGCGGGATGCTTCTGATGTGTATTTCACCTCATTACACGTGTTTTTTTAGGAGTTCCCCTTTACTTTCTTTACAGCTTTGTTTAATTGGGTTACTGCTTTTCTATATATGGTACTCTCCCGTTCTTTTTGCTAGGTTCCACCATTTCCGTATCTTCCTTCTATGATCTACATTCCAACATCTTACACCTCGAATTATGGTAACTAGAGGACAGTTGTCATGGTTTGAGATTATTTTGCTGATGCCTTCTATATGTCATGTATTTTCCTAATACCATTCTTGACATAGGCTAGTTTTGCAGCTAGCTGAGTTCAGCATGTATGTGTAACATTCTCTTCAAGCATCATATTTCGATAACATCTATTTTTGCTTACCGAAAGCCGAGGTAGATGTGAGTTTTTTATATTCTTGCTAAGAGCTTTTTGATTTTTATCCACACCACCATTGATTATAAACTCGTGAGTGAACTGTATTAATATATAAGCCGGTTGTTTTATTAAATTGAGTTACTTCTTTCAACTATTATGAGTCAAAAAAAAAAAACCAAAAAAACCAAGTTCAGGTGTATTTTGAGGATCAAAACGCAGCTTACCTTAGCAATTCGTTTGAGTGGCATCGCCGTGTCCTCTTCTTCTTCTGTTTCTGGGCTGGTATTATTGACGCCCTTGAGATTTTTTAATATCTTATCATTAATTGCCACAATAAATAAAATATTTTAATCGCATTTTTAACAGAATTACACTATTTTTTTATAAATTTTATTCTAAAATTTTTAAATTAAAAGGAAAATCTTCGCTGACATTTTGCACGATGACATTAAAGTTGACTTTATAAAATAGGGGTGAGTGAAATTAAAATCCAAACTATTAATTTAAACATCATTAAAATTTTAATTTTCATGCCTCAGGTACCTACAATATTTTATGAAAATAATAATGATCATTATTAAAATAAAATAAAAATAAAAAAATAAAAGCTCGTTATTTTTTTTTGGTACACAAGCAGCAAAATTAAATGTATCTATCATTTATCAAATTTACAGAATTTGTTTTAATTTAATTGTACGTTTTAAATTCTATACAATCTGTTTATTGGATAACAAATTTTGTAGCTACAAATACAATATAATAAAAAGTACATTTTGTAAAGTTATGTCCTGTGTGTTAAAGGAATTAGGATAGTATATGTAAGAAAATGTAATTTAAAATTTTCCTGGTGATAAGTGTAAGTTAGTAGCATCGTACATATTGGAGATAGCGTTGTTTGGGCTTTCGCTATCAGAACTTCCTTTTGCTAGCTTCTATAGTTCCGGCTGTGTTTATTTTTTATTACGACTGACAGTTTAGATATTTTGCAAACTTGTTTGTAGTGTAATAAATATTAAATGCGCACAATCATTTTTATGCGCAGTGAACTGAAAGGGTGATTGAAAAATGGAGTATTTTTTAGCGTTCATTGTAGGGATGAAGTTTAGTAAACATATTTTCTTCATTCTGTCGTATCTGATAAAAGTATATATTTCCTTGTTGTTTATCAATCAGTCCATTAAAGGTGAGTAGTAAGCTGATACATTTTTCTCGGGTTTCCCGTTTTTCATCCAACTCGTCGTTCCTAGTGATGTATATAATTAGTTTAACGATTTTCTCTGCCCGCTAAAGACATTTTTTTACTTGAACATCTGACTGATAACCAAAGTTTGAAAAAGTTTCGAAAGCTTTTACTTGTAGCTGCATGTATTATTTACGCTATGAATGACGTAACAAGTTGTAAGAACAAAGTGTGTTTCAGTTTGGAAACATTTAAGGCTTTGTTGGAAGGAAAGTGCCTTTTCATTAAACATTCAAAACCTTTGAATAGGTCCATATTATATTTTGCGGATGTCGCACTCACGTGTTTGTGTGTGTGTGTGTGGAAATGGCAGGAACATTTCTCAAAACTTCGACATAAGTTGTTATATAATTTAGGTAGTTCCAGTAAGAAACTGCGAATTGGATTATAAATAATAAATCTGGGAAAATTTATATGAATATGCATCATTTGATTAAATAACAAAGCATTTTCGCTGGAAAAACGCCATTTCCTCAGCATGGTAAATTTTCCGCTCAGTTAATCTAAAGTATTATACTTTTGAACAATGGTCTGTTGGTTCTGACGGAGAAGAATTAATGTTTTTTTTCGGGAATACAGAATATAATAGCGGCTTCATTAATGAATTAAATATAATAAATTTCCCTATTGTAAAAGCGAATCAATGATATTTCCATTAAAATTATTTTATTTGTGCCAAAAATTCTACATTTTTTTTTAGTGCAAATGCCGAGAATTATTAAAGAACACCAACTAAGTTTTTGCTAATTTAGGGCTGGAACGTTAATTGTGATTTCTGTTGTTATCTCCATTTATCTATTCGTAGAGTTTTCACGGGCACCGTGCGAGGATAATGCATAACCCTTATTTTACCTTGGGCTATTTAGAGCACGGTTTTGTGAGTACGTTTTAATTAAAGAGATATTTCACGAGTCCTCCGCCTGCGCCTTATACATTCCTCCTGAAAACTTGAATCGAACTTTAATTGTTTTTGTACATGTGAGCGAGCACATTAGGAATTGTAATTTAAGTTCCTATTAGCTAACAACAAACTAGATATTGTTTTGCATCATTTAAAAATATATCACAATAATAATTCAATATGATCTCGTTTTAAACCCTAATAAGATTTAATTGGTGGATAATATTGATATTATCATTGATTTCCATCGATTTGGTTTAATTTTAAATTTAATCTGCATTTCGCCCATTTTCTATGAACTAATTCATTTATACGCAAATAAATAAATGCTTTAAGCTCTATTCCTGCTTATATTTACACATAGCTCGATTTGATGAGTGGCTTTTGTTTTAAAGGACAATCATCCTTTAAGTTTATTTGTATTTGGTCCGTTTTATGTCAACCTTAGAACGTGCGTGAATTTTTGTATTTTATTTTTTCATTTTGTATTTGTTGCTTTTTATATTATTAAAATTAAAATATTATTTTATTTAAATTTGCAAATAGTAAATTTTAATGCACGTTTAACGCATATTTTATTAAAATATTTTCTCTAAATCAAACATAAAGCTATATATTCAAATTTGTTAAATTTTGTGAATAATGTTTATTTAATAAATTAATTCTGAAAATTTTATTCATTTAAATTGTTAAATATATTGAAAATACGCACAAAAATCTGTCCCTTTGTGGATTACAATTTATATTAAAATTTACATTACATTATAGCCTATGTAAATATTTATTTGAAAATGTTAGTACACTATTTTTTGCATTTAGGAATATAATAATTTATTTACTAAAAAATAATTTATACCGTCTCAAATTTAAGCAAAGGTTTGTAATTTTTATTTTATTTTATTAATTGCAATGACGTATAAAAAGGATTTAAGAGAAAAGAGCAAAAACTTGTGGTAACATACAAACACTTTTCAGCATTTCCTACATTTTTTTTAAAGTTAACCAGAAGGAATAATCTCTAAAATTAGGATATTTATTTAATGGTAACTTTGTCTAGAATTTACTAGATGTTTACTATAGAAATAAAAAAAGACATCTAAAAATGGTTTAATTCGATCCAAAATAAAGTAATATATTTTAACCTGGTCTTTCCTGTTCTTAAATTTCATGGACATTCTGTCACATATTTATTGCATAGCCACCTAATGATTTTAAGTTTAGTAGTGATTTTACGAACGTAAAAACTGTTATTTATCTGAGAAAACATTTCAGTCGTCAAGCTTCGTTTGCAGAAGGTACGATAAATTTCGAGCATTTTCCAAGTGCACTTTTATTACACGCTTTCAAATTTCGTTCGGGGTCCTTTTTGTTTGAGAAAAAGTAGATATTACAAATATCAAGCGATCGTAATTCAAGTTTATGGATGTAAAGTAACGTTTTTCAGAGTTTAGACTAAATTAAATGCAAATGTTACAATAGTAGTCGTGTTGAATAAGTGAATTCCGAAATAATTTATAACTCTACAGATCTCGGAAATATAAAGAAAAGTTAATCTGTTAAGAGATGATGATGTGAAAAGAAAGGTCAGCAGCCAGTGAGGAAATAAGGCATCATGTTGGCTAAATTTACTTCCTGTATAATTTATTACTTTCAGCAAATACAAAACCTCGCATTTCGGACGAAACCATTTTAAACTACATAAAACATCCATTTAAATTAACGCTACAAAAGAGACATTTTTGAACTGCATGACATATTTTACAATCATGAATCACTGAAATATTATAACATGAATTAAAATCTTTTGTATTAAATTTATTATTTTACAAACAATTTTTTAATTTAAATTTAACCTACTCGTATAATCGTATGGCTGTAACAAAGTGCGAACTCTACATTATTAGTGATTGTTCAAAATAATATAAAATATATTAAAATGGTGATGACCAACGAGATAGACGAACGTAGAAAACACCGAAATAAAAACACCAAAAACTACAACAGAACTAAAATAAGACAAGCCAAAGTGAAATGGCTTGATCAGGAATGCGAAGAGGTCGAGAGATTATAAAAACTTCATGATGATTTTAATGTTCATGTCAATAAGAAAGTCTGGACAGAATATTTAAAAAACTTATTCTCAAATCCCAATAGGTCACCCCAACATGAAAAAAATAGGAAAAAGGTTCATGGTCCATCTATTACTAAATGAGAAGTACATCTAAGTCTACCAAAGCGCATGGACCAGACGAAATACCTGCTTCTTATGGTGCTGTCTCCAGACGGAGGTTAGCTATCATTATAGCAATTTTCACTTTAGATGCAGCAGCTCTAAATAGTTCGGTAGATGTCTGTCCATACCATTCTCGTAGATTTTTGAGCCAGGAAGTTCATCGTCGCCTACTTGATCTTCTACCATCTATTTTTCCCTGCATGATCAATTTTAGAATAGTGTATCTTTCTCCCCTCATGATATGTCCAAAATATTCTAATTTTCGTTTCTTGATGGTATGAACAAGCTNCGGTTAGCTAGGAGCTGTTTCATATTAACGAAAGCAGCTCTCGCGATCTCAATTCGTTTATTTACTTCTGTGGTTTGATCGTTGTTATCTTCAAACCAGGTGCCCAGATATTGGTATCATCTTCGATTCTGTTGGTTTCTATAATCAGGTCTGGGATATTATTATTATGCGTCTTGGTCACAATCATATATTTAGTTTTCTTTAAATTTAGCATTAATCCGTAGCGGTTTGATACTGTATTAACTTCTTGAAGCATATTTTGAAGGTCCATGTTATTGGTTGCTATTAGCACAGTATCATCTGCAAACCGAAAGTTGTTAATCGTTCTTCCGTTGATTATTATGCCTCCAGAACTTTCTGTTAGAGTTTCTTTAAAAATAGATTCTGCGTACATATTGAACAATATAGGGGATAGTATGCACCCTTGCCTAACACCTCTACGAATTTCGATCTCTTTGTTACATGAATAAATATTAAAAATATTTTCGTCATCATCCTGTTAATCATAAAGCAACTCCCTTGCAGGCAAGGTAATGCCGTATAATACGATATATAGTGTAGGTTGTGAGCAAGGTTATGACCAATCCAGGAAACGCCTAACCAACCCTATGCCAGCTGGATAGTGCTAAGTTTGCTAACGGTTGGTGTATGCTCGCAAATAACCGTGCAGGGCACCGCTATGCAGACCAAATTTTACCGACTTTAGTATGGTCAGGACCTCCAGGCAGGGAACTACAGGCGAGTAACCGTGACAATTGGGGATTCTACATGTGATTATGTTGGAGTGCCATAATCACCTACAGTTTTTTTTATTTGCGCTCCCTTCTTCTGATACTTCTTCGTCTTGTTCAATATCCGATATTTTGTCCATGAACCATATTCTCTTTCTTTCGGTATTTATTTTCATTTCGCCCATTCTTTTCACTGGTCTTCTTCAAAACCTATCCATTTTATTGTTTGCTCTATTGTGTTAACCGCGCGAATGCTATTTATCCCTCTTAATTAACCCTAATTTTTTATTAATAATTTATTTAGACCAATTAGCCTTCCGCCGACGCTGTTGCTTCCCCCTTCAGAGCGATTAGTCTTCCTCTCTTTGATTGTTGTTATTTCTCTCTGTTACCTGCCAGGTGAGATGGTATACGTTACTCATGCATTTGCGTCCCTATCCTTTTTGTATTAAAATTTCACTTTTATCACGATTTGCGATAACTGATTGTCTCCATTTCGCTTGCTTAAGTGCTTTACTATTTAAGGGATAAAAACACGTCGGTCCAGTTTGAACACTCAAGCAGGAGTGAAATATTAAAAAAAAATATGTTAAAATAAATTATTAAATAACATAATTCAGTTTCGACTACTTCGACAATGTATGACACGAAAGGCTTTTTTCAATTAATGGAAAAGTTGCTATTTCAATAATATATCAAATCCTTAAATCATATATAACATAAAGATATTTTTTGTAAAATAGCAGATGAACCAATATATCTTAGACTTATTTAAGTGTACCAGTGTACCACAATTCCAGAACTAAGGTAAATGTATAAAATTGTATTTCAAGCAGCTCTCCAAACCTTGAACATACTATCACTATAATATTAAGAGATGTTTAAATCAGGTTCACCCTCATCAGCACAATATTAAGAGAGTCTACGCATACTGAATGGCAAAGATTTGTAAGTCGTTTAAACCAGAGGTTTCCAATCCGTCGATTGTGATCGCATTTATATATTTTTATTTAAAGGTTACCGCTTTCTCATTTATGATATCCTCAATTTTACATACTAACCTAACCTTACCTAAAATAAAATTAAAAAAATATAAGTACAACGCATACAACAGGATAAACCTAAAACAATTTAATCACTTACACTTTACTTCAAAATTCATCATTTAATGAATAAAACTATTATTGACGATAATATTCAAAACGCTTTCGGTGGATATATTTTGTTATAATTAGTAATTAACAAGAACTAAATTTATTTGATCACACGATATAAATCTTTTGCCTAATTTTGGGAAATTAAAATACAACTTGATAACTAGAAAAATGTTTCCATATTTTAAAAACAAACAAATTTTACTTTGTTACTGTGAATAACATTATTTAATGCATTTTTAATTTGTTTTGGATCCATGATGCGTGCAACAAAATACAAGAATAACAAGGAAGACGTCTATTATATTATAATATGAATGTATTCTATCCGCTCTTTTTTATTCTTCTTGTTGCTCATATTATTTTAGTGTATTAAAATTTTTGCTATGCACAGTATTCCGCTTTAAATTTATTTTTATTTTCGTCTCTAATTAATTTTATATATTTTTATTCATCTCAAGCTTATTTTCTATTTATTACTTCTTATTTTTTAATAGTTGATGATAGTTAGGTAAGGTGGCCAGAATTTGAAAATCGTAAACCGGGATAAAAAAAACCTAACCCAACCGGTTCCACGACAATTCGTCAACAGACTTTACGTCAACGACATTTGGTATACAGACATTTGGTCTACCGACATTTGGTGTACTGCGACATTTGGTATACCGACATTTGGTCTAC